>ONZK01001066.1:32348-51127 GCA_900322385.1 Pharnaceum exiguum | reverse complement strand
GGGGGGGGTGTGTGTGAAAAGAGAGCTTTGTTTGACTGATGAATGAATATATGTAAGCCGTATACTCCATATTAGTGTAGCAGATCTCATTTGAATTATAGGATTTTATTTTAATCTTGCACCGTACTCTACGGATTTGTTAGGCAACAATATATCAGCATCTAATTTCAAAATTGAATTTACCTACAAATTAGGCAACTAATTTGGAAAAACCAATGCGGTCAATATCTTTCCCTTAAATAACGTGGACTGTTATCTCCATTTGATATTTTCCTTAATGGTTTTTTATTTTTTGACGTGGCTGGAAAAAAAGACAGGAAAAAAAAAACAACTACCAAACTAACTAAAGAGCGAATCATATCATGACACCTCATTAAAAATCTGAGATTTGAGGGGTGTGGGCTCTTCCATTTTCTCTCCCCCGTTTTTACTTTTATATAATGTAGAGATTCTTTCCCCTTGTAAGTTTAGCAATTAGCCAATTAGCATAGACTTTTTTTTCAAATTTCAAGTAATATACTAGTCCTTGAATTTTTCAGATGTTAAGTCGATCAGCCAACAAATCCATGCAAATGACATACGAGTAGGAAGATACCCATTAAAGTTAGAAACAAGTAAGGACTGTCCAAAATAGATGTACTCTATGAGTTTTAGACAGACAAGATGGACAATATACTATTAGTGGACTATTTAGAAGCCCAAAAAATAGCAACTGGTTGTGCACCCTGATCGAGCCCAATTAAATAACATCCACTGATGCACCAGTTAATCAGCTACAGTACAATTTTATTTTTATTTTGATAGAAAAGGCTAAGTAAGATCATTTGTGTAGCCCCTTATAGCTCTAATTGTACGTTTCTATTTCTATTTTTAATTGTTGGTAGTGTTGTGACATCGATCGATCAGCTTCTTCTGAGTTAAGCAAATATGTAACTCGTCTTTGTAGATAGTGCATTCCCATCGCGGGCACATGATTTGTTATACTATCATTGAGTTGGATGTTTGACATGGTGTGGAGGTAACTGAACATCTATCTTGCAGAAGTTCAGACTTCAATTAAGTAAACCTTCTTCCAGGTCACAGTTACACTGAAACTTCACTTTGCAGTGCATCAAGGCTTTTTAGCTCAAGGTTGAGCTCTTTTGTCTACCAACTAACCCAGTAGTAGGTCCAAGTAACGACCTAACACATCTACTCCGTATGCAGTATTGTCTGGGTCATTGCTTTAAGCAGTTTGTGTATTTGTGACTTGTGTGTGCATGTTAGTGTTATCATATTTCTGTATGCTCTTGTTCGTGTGTCTGTATCATTGTGTAACTTATCTTACCAGTGTTCAATCCAGCAAATTCATACATTGATTAAGGCATGGCTCCTGCTAATGAGGACTTGTTTCAGGGAATTTTCCTGTAGGATTTACTCTGTTAATTAACATTTATCTGATTCTGTACAGGAGAACTCATTGACAATTCTGTTTCAGACTATGACAAATGTGTACTCACACACTTCTTTGCCTTTGCTACCCTGACCTGAATTTGTTACTTCAGGTGATGTACAAGTGATAAAAGAAGGCCTATTTCTGCTTAAATGTAACTTCTTCAAATGACTTCAATGAATTATTTCCTATTCACTTTCGTTGGTTGATATAATCTTGAATTGGGGCATGTTAGGCGAAACGATACAGAGAACTAGTTATAGGTAGAAGCATTGGAGTTCATAGGAGAGCATACAGTCCAGTTAGTGAATCAAAAAATGCTCTCTATGAGCTGACAACCCGAGGTATCGGTCTTCATCGTTGCGGTCTCTGCACTGATCATATCTTCTTTATTGGTTTCTTTTTCCTTTTTAATTAGTATCTAAGTACAGCAGTAACAAAGGTGCTAGCAGGGACTATTGTATCTCATAACACACAGGATTATACCACGCTTGTATCAAGAATGTACGGATGCTCCTACTGCTTCATTAGGCAGAAATGTTCCTTGAACTCATCATATTCTTATGTCATGAGACTTTTCAGTTTACCACTCAATGTACGTATCTTATAGAATGTTGAGAACTACAAACGCATTACACAACCAGCGAGTAGGCTGTTAACGCGTGGATCAGATTGACTGATTGAGTGCATAGTTCTGATGTCTGTGGATGTTACATATTATGTCATAAGCTGATACTGATATCATGCTAATCAAGCTTCATTGTATGTAAATCAATTTGGTATTCAATCTGGGCCAGGAAGATGTCATGATGGCATCAATGCCTTACCTTACCATGTGCCAATGATTGCCTACATTGAACTCTTTGGACTGAGTTAGCTCCAAGAAACCTTTCAGCATTTCTAACTGTCGTGACTTAATACACCAAACTTCGCTCTCTGCGCTTATGTATGATCATATGTCTTACTTTGTAAAATCCAGCTAGCATTAGATGGAAAAAGAGGATTTTCATTGGCTTATGACAGATTACCCACGAAAGAGGTCGGATTTCATTCTCTACACGGATACGCTTTGGAAGGACTTCATTAGCAGCCACAATACGGATGTTCAGTTGTGTGCTTTATGATACATCTTACTGAACATTGACCTTGTGATATCACAGTGACATACAGAAGCTTTGATTGGCTACTTTGGAGATTTTTACATTGTAGAAGTTATCTAATAGATGCTCTGAACCTGTCAATATGTGAGTTGGGGCTTTTGGCAGCCTATATTTACACAACTCTTTGGTAAACTAGGTGTATGCCTTCTCAAGTTACCTGCAATGCTATCTTTTACTTGTGAATTATGTCAATTATCAACTACTATGATCAATCTTACTTTGTTACCTAACAAATGACATACATCTAGCTTGACTGGTAGACACTTGAAAATGAAAAAAGTCAAGCATTGAGCAAGTTTTGTGTTTGAATCTACACATATTCTCCATGTATACACCACTTATGCATGGTACATATATACTTTATTCAATGATGATGGAACGAGTTATAGTGTTGATGCATAATAGAGTGTGTTTGATAATAAAATCAGAAAATCAAGAATACACGAATCTCTCAACCTCCCCGGACAAGAACATGATCAAGTTTCACAACCTTGAGCAAAGAAACCACACGGTTTTCTGATTTTATTATCACACATACTCTATTATGCATCAAGTGTAGTATGGACTTTGGGCCTTGTTCTGTCATTGTACAATAGATTGGTGGAATGTTCAAAACGTTAAAAAATAAAAACAAGCCTCTGAACATGCTGAAGAGGGCCAGTGGCACAGAACACATTGGCCTTCATGTTGTCATATCAAATATCATCATCCAAGTGCCTAGAATACCTTTCCTAATGAAGGGTACGGTTAAGGGGAATAAGCTGGTGCTGCATACAATCTTACCTAATTAAAATAGAGAAGTTCCTTCCTTTTAGCCTTATGAACATCAGATCATGTATCATTTTCCCAATTTGATCCTACTCAGCTGACTTTTTCTCTTTTTAACATGTCTAATGACAAGATTTGCTCTTTTCTTTAATTTTCGAGTTATGGGGTTCAAACATCTCCCTACAGAAACAAAGTGATGGGTTGCCCTCAGAATTTGCTTTTTCGCTGCACATTAGCTGACACAGATAAGTTCTGATAAATTCTCGTCATGCATGAGATTAGTCAGTTGTGCTGTTAAAATTTGTGTTGGCATGCTTTAAAGTGATTGTTGTGACTAGCTTTAAAGTGAAGGTGATCTGATGCAGGTACATTGGAGAGCATATCTTTTGTCAAAGTTCTTTTTTTTTTCTATCTGCAGTAACATCAGGAAACTAAAACTGAAGTAGAAATCACAAATTTTATCCACTCTAATACAGAAAGTGATTTAGTTTACGCTTTCTACGATTTGACTAGTTATTCCCTGGGAATAACATTTTTTGAAGACAAATTAATTGAAGTTCAATTGAAGGTGACTTTTTAGGACACTAGGAGTCTAGGACAGTAAAGTTTATCCTGAGAGGTTTCTTTCACCAATTGCTGTTCCTGTGCTTCCACTTTGTTCGTTTCAGATTCCTTATGCTTCTCATAATCTCATTTGTTTGGAAGCTCATCTGGAGTTCCTTAGTCTATCATCATTGGAATCCAATAAACAACTTCTATTTTCGATTGTACAAGTTCGGTTCACTGTACAACCAGTACGAATTACTCTAATGTGAATTGACTTGACTAATTTTTTGTAATACATGAAATACAAATACATAGTAGATGCATGTATAACATGATCAAATTGGACTCCGCTTGCTAGTTCAAAATAAATATTGCGGAGTACAATACCATTTTTTTTATTGTCCGTTCAATTCACTGGAACTTCGCACTATATCCGGCCCCGATCCGTGTGGCACACCTGGTTGTGATGGGTGACTCTGTCAATAAGGGTCTTTGAAAACGTTGTGACTCGAGATCGAGACCTCGCTCAAGAGATATGAAACAACTTACCACTTCAATAAACCTCATATTGGTGGAGTACAGTACCATTAATTATTATGTTTGACATTAGTTGTTATGTTAGCTGTAATTACTCCATGAGTTTGCTTAAGTTATCTCTTTTCCCTCATATAAGATGTCGGACGAAATAAACAAAGATTGAATTGAAACAATACTCATCTTTTCGTATTAGAGGATGAACAAGTATACAGCGTAAGTGAATAATTCGAGGTGAATATGGCACATCGCACATTGTACAGATTATTCTTCAAGAGTTCGCCTGCCATGTATATTGTATGCATTGCATTGGATTGAGTACATAGTTTTTTTACGTTTCTTTTTCTTTGATCATCTTGATTTGATGTGCAGTCCTTTTACGGACCTTCAATTGCTCGAATAGTTAGCCAAAGAGAGTTGAGTGTAGAATACAAGTTTCTGCGTTTTGATTCTGTTGAACGGAATACACTATTCTTTGTGACGTAGAAGAAAATTTGTAACTTTCAATTGGCGGCTCAGCAACCAATAATAGATAACGATCATAATCGTTTCAACGATCTCCTAGCATCCTAAATGTTCCTAATATTCCTTTTTCTTATGGCAAAATGTTCGCAATATTTCTGTCCATATTATTTTACTTTGTGATTCTAATTAAAGATTCATATAATTTCATATGCAGCATCACAACCTATTTTCATTGTTAGTTATGGGTATATGCCCTATGCAAGTGGAAACTTGTGGAATTTCTGCAATTGTTTGTAAAAAAATAGCCTAAGATCTCAGTTGGACATGTACGTGTGCTCGTGTTTTGTTGGATTGCGATGAACCGATAAAACGGAGTGAGATGCAAGCAAAAAAAAATTGATTGAAAACAAAGAAGATTTGTAAGGATTAGCCAGCCTAAATTTTGGTGAAAAACCTCTGATACCCTTTCGTTGAACACGGAGAGCATCATGGGGCCGAAAGAAATATTTACAATGTTATTTGCAAGAGAACAAAGTACTACAATCCAGCTAAATCCCCTCATGATGTTGTGATTTTGTTGCTTTTGCTTGAAGTACATGTAACTGAAGACAAACAGATCAGGGAGCCGCTCCAAACATCAAAATCTTCTCAAAAAGTGACTAATTGATATCAAATGGATTGAGGATACGGCATATCATATCACCAAAACAATATTAAATGGAGACTTCATTTTTGAACAGAAAACTTTGACTGTTTTTGGTGGAAAGTTAATAAAATATTTAACACTGGGGAAGAACAACTTTACTAGAAAAATATAATTCTCCATACATACATAAAGATAGAGTATTTTGAAACCAACTAGTGTTGGTGTAGTGATAATCGACCTTGATTTTCATATCAGAGACATGGTTCGATTACCGTTGGGACATTGGAAGGGAGGTTATTTCCCCCTCCCACACCTCTCTAATGTTCAACCTAGCTAGCTATTAGCCCCTAGGCCATCCCGAGATGAAACTCCTAGGAATGGGTCTTCTTACCTTTTCTCCCAAAAAAAAAGAGTATTTTGAGCCGGGGAAATTTGAGCCTTATATCTAGTATCCAAAATGTCTTAACATTAGTTAGCATTATATATAGGTAATTAAGTAAAGTTATTAGTGAATCATTAAACACCAGTTAGGTTATGTTTTGTTCGACTGAAGTGAACTATAATACTACATATGAGCAAAATACAGCCCTTGCTTACTCCATTTGGGTGAAGCTGTTACATACATGCTACCAACTATTAGTAACACTAATTGCATGTCAATAGTTATCTGTGAGATCAACAAGTTGTTACAATCTAGAAATCATATGTGATTTGGAAAAGAGTAATTCCAAATGTGTCAGTGTGTCACTTCTTAACAAGATTGCATTGTGATTCTAAAGCTCGAAGCCCTGCCCTGTCATCCTAATCAAAAACTACTAAGTATATGAGGTCTGAGTGAGTGACTGAGTCAGTGAGTGACTAATGGACTGATGGTAATAACCTTATCAATGTGGAAATTAAGTATGATATTCTACTGGCAGATTACTGCCAACGACGTTGCAGAAACAAACAAATCTAGCTAGATGAATATGATTAACTTGGTTGTCACCTTTTTATAAAATAAAATTGGTGTCATAAGATTATAATCGGCGAAGAATCGGGCTGGTTTACCTCATCGAGTGTAGGCTTAGGCGGATTAACAGGCGGGAGACTCGCTTAGCTATATCTCTCTTTCAACTGCGTACCACAGTGTCCTGACTCACCACTAAATGTCCTTAATATTTATTTATCTTTAAAACAGCTCATAGTCACCCGAGGGAGCTTCAAAATAATTCTATAACCTAAATGAATATATCCATATAGACATTAAGAAAAAGAAAAACCATCAACACCGAGGGGAATAATGACACCCCAAGATTCCTTGTTCGTGTACCCGTACTGTTTTACTAGGAGCTAGCATAATTTTTGGATCTCTCTTTGTTTGTTAGAGTATATATCTACATGATTTTATGAGACATCATCAAGATACAATTATTTTATCATCCTTGTGGTGGAGTTTATTTTAGTGACATATATAAATCTTGCTTGGTAAGCTTGCTAGTACGTCCTCCTGCTGCCAGTATTTGTCATAAACATTGTTCAATGGAGATGACAAATATACCATAATATATACTGAACTGTACATTTGGATATGATCATGTTTGTGGTCTAACTTGCCAGGAAAATTTTCAACCCGTTTCAACACGCTTCATAATTTGTCAAACACAGATTGAGATAATTAAGTGCAAGCATAATGTTGACTTGTTGACTACACATTTTGTTTTTATTTTCCCTATCCATAAAGCGCAATGGGTACATGCAACAATTTTATTTGCATTAAAATCAATTTACGACGAATTTCTAGTGAATCAGATGGCGGAATAGATAGGAGTACCTGATTTTGTGATTTCTTTAGTTCTTAGTTTTATTGAAGACATATTGTTGTAAATTCATTGAGCTTATTACAGGTGAATCTCAAAACTTTACGTCAATGTTTTTATTAATGTAAGGGTGTGTTTTTGTCGGGTGAAAGGATATGAAATGAAACTAAATTAAACTGAACTGCACAAAAAAACGGAACTTTAATACTACGGACGGACAAAACACAGCCTAAGTCTATTCGATTTGAGCATGTACATGTCAAGAATTTAATTTCCCAATATTAAGATCCACATGTAGCGGTTGCCCAGCCGGGACAATGGAAAACATCATAGCTAGCATAGCAGGTAATTAAAGGGTTTGGGTTGACTAGGTCAATGTACTAACTTCTAGAGTTCCAGCATGAACTGCATGCATGAAACAGTTGAACTAACTAGTTAACCATCAGCAACGTATCCAATTACCAGAACAACCCTTTACAGTTAAAAATATTACTCCGTGTAGCTAATAGGTGGTAAAAAATGTAGTGTCAGAGCTTATAACAGTAATTAAATCAACAGACTCAAGTACTCAACAGAGCATTGGGATGTGTTTGGCTTTTACTACTGTCCTTAAAAAAAACTTCACCGTCACACCAAAGGAAATATTGCAATTACTGTACTGATCCCGTCAATGTAAGAGAGCAAGTGACTAAGACGACAGAGCAAATTAAAAATAAAGGTATTGCTTAGGACCACCGTTACCTCTGCTAATTAGTTTCCCCATGCAGAAAAACATCAAAAGGTTGTATGCCTCACGATTTGCAAAATTCTTGATCTCAGTGTTAATTTTATTTTTTTGGACAAGATCGATCTCTATAAGGATAAACAAATTGGACTGTAATTATGTTAGAATTTCCATAGTTAAAATCAAGATTCAGTAATCGTTTGCATATCAAATAAAAGTAACTTTTTTACCTTGTATTTCATTAAGTGGTGATGAATTGGCAATAGTAGATAAATTAGATGAGTTGACAATTAAAATATAACATATGAGATGAAATTTGATTATTAGTAGTAGAAAGACAAATAGCTTTAACTTGAACCATTTAGGTTGTGTTTTGTTAAAAAAATGTTACAGTTTCGTTTTTCTATAGGCTACTGTTAATTTATATTTGCTTCTTTAGTCTGCCATTTCAAGACGGGGGTAAGGGGTTAAACATGTAACCATTGGATTCCAATTCAAGATGTTATACTAAATTAGGCCCTCAATATCAAAATAAAGATGGAGGGAAACAAGAAAGCCGAGGTCGGGTATGAATAAAAGGTAGAAAAGAGGATTTGTACAACATCTCATGGAAAAAGTTGGAAACGAAAATTAAAAAAAGAAAATATTACCCCATGGTGTAGTTGCTCATAGGTAAACGAAAACCCTTTATAAAACTCACTAAGCAACACCAAAATATCCCTATTCCTCCCTCAACCCCCTCTCCTTTCATCCTTGGGTCTTAAGAACGCAGGACATGGTGACTCTTTCACACCCAAAAAGCCCTATGTCTCTCCACATTTTTTCAACCATGAACAAACAATCACCAGCATCCTCATTATCTTCTTCACCATTAGCTACAAATACGAAGCTCAAAACCATAATACACAACCTTATTTTCTCCCACATTTACAAGGTGATTAGGGCAGTAACGAAGGCAAAAACAGTCTTCTTAGAGATCTTCAAGGAGAACCAACTATTGTGCTTAAAAATACAACCTCAAAAGAAAAGCAAGTACAGCAAGAAATTGCTGTTTGGTTCCTTTAGACTTCACTACAATTGGTGCTCCTCTTCTCATGTTATGCCTATCCCCTCAACTATGCTAGAAGGCATAAGTGTCCCAGCTAGCCATATATACTATGATTCTACATGGAATTCTGTTTTTTCAGCTGACGATCTTCATGATCATCAAGATCAACCAATATATGTCAATGGTAACGATGGCGAAAAGATATTGCAAGAAGAGGAAGGGCAGCTCTCAAGTTATCTTCAGTGGCTAGAAGAGAAGGGTGGCAAGCAAGGAAAACACTCCAACTTTGAGGGCGAAGATGACAATGAGATAGATAAGCTTGCAGATGTGTTCATAGCTAGCTGCCATGAGAAGTTCAAGTTGGAGAAGATTGAGTCCTACAGGAGATACCAAGAAATGCTGGCTAGAAGTATGTGAATCCCCATTAATTAGTTTAGTTATTAAATGAAGATTTTTAGAAATAAATAAACAAAGACAGTATTAGCACCTAGAGTAGGCTTTTTCCTTCTTTCTTTTTACTTTTTTCTTGTAGTTTTCTATTATATATCAAAGATTTTAATATGTTAGTTTGGATAAAGTGACTAGTTGAAAATCATTCAAGGATGCCATGGAGTAATTTATGCTGATTAGATTCTCCACCTGATCATATTGTATCAAGAATATCAACCAGATGGGTATATTGAGAATTTAGAACTGTACATGATGAGTATATATGGGGATCGAGCTTTGAAGTTGTGCAATATCATTTTTTTTTCATCGTTGTACCCAATAGTCTAAGGGTGTGGGTAGCTAATTGCGAGATGGTCCTGGTCTCCTGGATAGCTCAAAACAAAGTTAACTTCAATAGTTCCTGAATGAGAGTTTGCATGTATTTCTTTTCTGGCTCTACTACCTTTTCCTAGATATAACTACCTACTCAGTACTCATAGTATAATTTCTTGGAGGCTACAAACTAAAGAACTATCAAACCAATCGTACATATTATTGATCAGAGACCACTTTTCTAAATAATAATCTTTATAACTAGTGATAAATTTTAAGATCGGTCAAAAAATCGCAGTCCAGAGAAAAAAATGTCCAAAAGGGCAAGGGTACGTAACCATTGTGAATACTTTTCACCAAAAAATAAACATTGTGAATTGTATACTTTTTTTTTTTTTCCCACGAGGTCTCCTTAAGCCTTTTGGGCTCAAGGTTAATCCCGCTCGCGGTGCGTGGCTGCCGCTGGCCTGAGGGAATTTGCACATGGTGGGAATCAAACACACGACCTCCTGCTAATTAGATCGTCCTTACACATGTGAAGTCAATGGGGCCTTACACCATTGAGCCAACCCAATCAGGTTTGTGAATTGTATACTTTAGAAGTAATCAGGTAACTAAACCTACTAATTATTCCATTCTCTATACACCAGGATAATTGTATATAGAAATATAGAATGTAACAAAGTAAAATAAAAATGAAGAAGAACTCGGAGATATATAGATAACTACTCTGTAGATAATTGTCCATTTAATAAACAGAGGAGCATATACAAAAAGTTCAAGGAAACATTATTAGAACTTTAAAGAGTACTACCTTCGATTTGGAAAGAAAAAAAAAACTTTAGGAGTAGTAAATTGTTTATTTTTTTGTGTAAAGAGAGACAATGAGGCCGGTAAATTAATGGCCATCAGATTCAACATCCTTGAATTCCAAATGACCAAATCACATCGAAATGGTCAATTGGATGAATATATATTGTATACTCGATCTATCGCAAGAGCCAAGAAAGCAATTGCATCATGGAGAGTTTTTCCTTTCAAAAGAACTACGGAATAGAAGAACATTCATCTACGATAACGAGTTACCGAGCTACCAACATATACATACCACCTATGATGCGAAGGTTCAATTAAAGTTGTTTTAATTACATGATGTGTTGAAAATAAGATCAGGGTTGTCAAGTTTTCAAACGACATGTGTCCCCATGCGAAATTGCGGATGCATGCAATTACATAAAGTAAAGAAATCTCAGATTATGTCATCATAATGTAATTATAGACTTAATGATGTCCCACTCTTCTATGAAGCCTTGATGGAAACATTTTGTCCTGATCAACACTCGATAAGCCAAAGAAATTGGTCGAAAGCACAATATCTAGTGTTCTAAATCCAAATCCAATTCTTCACGGTGGGGTATGATCAAACCTAACGAATGCCATTGGGCCCAAAAGTTCAAACTTTATAATCTTCTAGTGTTCTTTGCTTAATTTAACAGTCTACTGTTTCTTATTTAATTTCCACTCTTTGTGGAAAATTTGAGCCAAAGATGGACTTTTAGGCCAATTTTGCACGGCGCTGTTTGTTGGTTTCTAGTTGCTCTGCTCATATATAAAAGACGGAGAATGGTACATGCATAAACGGTAGTAGATAAATTCATTGTGGATGATCGCCAGTATAAATATGCTTATGTGACCATGTTAAGAAAACTAACTAATTCGCGCTGCCTTTGTACAGAATTAAGTACTCGTAGTTTTACATGAACTTTTCTGTCACTCGTAGCTTCTAATGTTACGTTAGATGTCTCTAAATTTATGAATGTAACGTTGAGAAGTGGAATTATTCGAAGGATCAAAAACGGTCAGGTTGTTTGGACATTAACAACTAACAAGCTACTTGTACCAGTGTACTGTAATTTTTACAGAAGAATGGTCGTTAAGGTATCAAATTCTCAATCATGTCGATTCTTTTGTACGTTTTCCCCTGTGTCTTTATTCCGTAAGATCTAATTTGCCTTTAAAAGAAAAAAAAAATGAAGATATACGAGTTACGAAGGAATGGTATAGACTTTATTTTGGTGCAAGGGGATGGTAGAAACTTTTAATCAGCTCTGGTACATTATTAGGTTCTCTTTGTCTCCTCATCAGTTTTGACGATTTACGAAATTTGGTGTCTGAGGAATTTCTATATTTCACCGTGATAAAATTCCTTCGCATAATTGCATTCGTTTTGATAAATTTGACGATTGAGTTATCCAGAATCTAGCATTTTTTTTTTTATTATTATTATTTTCATAAAAATTTTGTGAAAGTGTTTCATAAGATCCAACCACCTTATAAAGAGTTATTAGTTAGAACAAAAAAGGATTACTAATAATGATAAAATAGAGTCACCAATAAGTAATCACGCCCTTTGAAGAAGTTTTATACAATTTTTTGCATTGGAAGAGGTAAGTAAAAGTTAGGGAATTTATGTTTCGAGATTAAACAGATCCCTAATATATTGTATGTCAGCCATAAGAATGATCACTAATATATGAGTCCGGAACTTTTCCATTACATATCTCCTCCAGTGTCAAGAACTATGAGAAATTTAAGGAGGGGTATTATTTTAACCAAAAAGAAAAAGTGTAGTTCCTCCCTCACAAAACAACTGCACTGGAGGAGATTGAGAGGATTATACTATAGCTGCTCGTTTCATATCGGGAATTAGTGAGATGGGATTGTGATTGTAATCCCATTTTTTTACTAATCTCATATTTGGTTGTAGGGATAGGGACTAAGAGAGGGATGGGGATGGGGATGGGAATTATTTAGCATTTCTATCACAGGGGAAGCATGTATTATGATAGGGATTATTAATACTTGTATTTTCTTATCCCTATCCCACATAACAAACATGGGATAACTATATCCCTCCTTTAATCCCAATCCCTTTTAACTAATCCCAATCCATTAAACAATCTCAATCCCTCTTATCCCTAATAGCAAATGAGCTCTAGAAGATCCTAACTCCTAATATATATGTGGCCATGAAAATTTGTGCCCGCATTTTGATAGCCTTTCCGCGGCTGCACTAATTACTTGGTAGACATGTTTAAGAAATTCTATCAAAATTACCTATATGAGGATTTAAATCTGTCAAAGGATTGGAAATGGACCTGTGATATCTATAATGACAAACATTGCAAGTTTATCCCTACAACTTTAATGGGTTGTAACGGGGTTGCAACCAAAGTTGTAGGGATATTCTTAATACAACTTTGTCAAAGTTGCAAGATGAGGTATTCATTTGAATACCCCATCTAACAACTTTCTCCATCTTCTTCATTAAATGTTGGGTTATTATTTTATATTATTTCTCCTCAAAATTATAACTATCTAATTTTTTTAAAGAAATAAAATATTTAGACATTGGATGACATAATAAATGTGCACAAGTTTAATGGAGTTGTAATAAAGTTGAAGGGATAATGTGGAAGTGGAAATATAGTGCTCGAGTTGTAGGGATAAAGTTGTCCTAAGTGCAAGTTTATTCCTACAACTTCCTTGCAACTCTGCACAAATTTCTATACATGACACATCAGCTTACAACTCTATTTTCACAACTTTGTTACAACTATCCTAAACTTGTGCACATTTATTATCTTATCTAATTTTCAAATATTTTTTTTGAAAAAAAGGGTTTGGAGGTGTATGATTTTGAGAAGAAATAAACTAAAATAATGAAAAAACATTTAAAGAAAGAGAGAGAAAGTTGCAAGGTGAACTATTCATATGAATGCCTCACCTTGAACTTTGCCAAAGTTGTAAGGAGATTATCTCTACAACTGTGGTTGCAACTCCCTTACAACCCACTAAAGTCGCAGGGAGAAACTTGCCCTAAGCTAGCAACTTTCTTGAACCAGCTTTGGTCTATTCCGAGATGACTATAAAACGAGCGCAGGCTACTCGAGAAGCCGCTTTTTGGTCATGTGTACTTGGGTCCAACCCAGACGTTGGGCCTGCAAAAAAAAAACTCCGGCTTAACTGGCCCAACGCTTGGCCCAACAACCCAACGTTTGTTCCAAACAGTTTTATAGCCCAAAATTCTATCTGGACTCTACTAGTATTAAAAGCAAAAAAATGTAACTGGTACGATGGTTTGTTCTTCACCCTCCCCGCCTCAACGCGAGAGAGCGAGGTTCAAATCCTCCGGCCGGCAAAAGAATAAAAAGGGTTGGCAGGCGAGCGTGGGTCTCTAGAAATACAAATTTATTTTTTCTTTTTCAAAAAACTGCTAACGTCGTGGATTTAACCCGGTGCTGAGCCCAACAACAAAGTCCAACTTCAGTTGCTAAGGGCTTAGCGTCTAGCCGTTTAGCAACCGGTTGCAACCAATTGTTAGGCCGAAGTTGCTTTGACTACAGAACCATGCCTGTCCTAGGGTCTTCCAACGTCTTTCTTTTTGTTGAAGATCAAATCTTCGATCGCGCTCGACGTCGAGTCGGTATTCGTGTCTACCCCGTTGCTCCCCATTTTCTCGTCTTGATCGGTTACCAAATTTCCAAACCGTCCAGTTATTTGGAAGAAAAAACTCCCAGAAATGAACTCAACCAGGCGTCCTTGTAAACACTAAGGCCCTTAGCATTTTTTGTTTGGCCAGACACTAAAGAAGTTGCTATTTTGCAATTTTTTTGTTGTGTAGGCTCGTCTCATCTACTATTTAGGTATCTGCCTTAACTAAGCTTGATTCATCTACTATTTAGTGAAGTATTGGAAACTTAATTATCTAGTTCATATAAAAATTCATTTAGAATTTTTTTAGGGTACCCTTTTTCATCTACTCTAAAAAAACTGTTATATTCTATGTATAAAATTGGTGTGGATTACTTTTGGATTTAAACTTACGTTAGTTATTGTACGATTATTTGGGGAAACAAAAGATAAATTAGAAAATTGGATAAATCTAAAGAGACATAAGTTAGGTTTACATGTTAGATCGATTCAAAAAGCCCTATAATGTCCTTCCACAAGGGAGTCACGTTAGGTTCTCGTTTTCTTTTTTATTTTGGATTGTTCTAAATTGAAACAAACTAAGCTAGTTAACAACCACAACAACGACAATAACAATCGAGTGTAAATTTTCATTTAATGGGTGATTGGGAGTCGAAATGTAAAAGAAAAATCAAACTTTGCAATTAAAATAAGAAATGAGCCTTACTTGATAAACCCCGTCATAATGAAACAGGGACTGAGGGACAACTGAAGGCGGAAGCAAGTCGATTTCTTTTCAAAACCGAAACCGTGCAAGGCGACAAACTTCATAGTTCATATGGCGTCTGCACTTTCCGTACGCTAAAACCCGAATGATTATGAGACAACAAAGAAAAAGTCACGTACCCTACAAGAAAAGCAGGGGCCGCTGACCTTTAGACCAAGAAAAGGAAAATAGAGGCCCACTGGTCAAGTGAGGAAGATCACCTAATGAGGCCTCGTTGGTGGGCTTCGCATAAATGGACTACAATATATAAACTAAAGCCCGTGAGCCAACTTTCGGTGATTAATGGGTTTGGGTTCAAAATAAATTGGTTTGCCTCCTTGCAGTTTCATCTGATTCAGTATGAACTTTTTTGTTTTTCTTTCTTGCTTCCTCACAGTTATCGTTTCTCTTTTCTTTTGGTTAATAAAAGGATGTATTATAAAAGGATGCACACCAAAAAAATAAAAGGATGTATTATAGCAATTAAATCGTACTGAAACAGCTTCGTAGCAAATTTTAGGAGTATAAAGGAATAAAGACACTATAGTTTTTAGAGTACTTGCAAGTATTGCAACTAGCGGTGTTCATTAGTTACAGCAACGGTAAGTGTAGGTATTACAAAAGCTTTGGACGTCATCTTTTTTGATTTCTCAGGTACTCACCTTTTTGGTGAACGGAACCTCGCCCCACTGTCGCAAGAGTTTTTTCCATTAGTAAGAGTTGGGAGTCGAACCCCCAACCACTTGTTTAAGGGATAAAGTGCTGAACCACTTCACCATTGAACATTTTTGGACGTCATCTTTAGTGATAAGCAAGTGAGTTGCTCTTGCTCCAATCAGTTCGTCATTCCATGCTTTGCTAGTTGGTCCGCCAAAATGTTCATCTTCCCTCATCCATGCTAGTTTAGCCTTTGAACTGAAATCAAAATAAGCAATCTTATGAGCTACAAATGTTGAAGTTTAGCAATCTTAATTATAAGCTGCCATATTATTATTTCCACTAAGAAACAAAATGATATGAAATCAAAATCAGCAAGTCTTTGATACACCGGGTGGATTTATAACTAATAATAAAAAAACTGATTAATAATATTAAAAATGTGACTAATGATTTCTGTTGAAATGCTTTGTAAAAAACATCCGGTGTACTTGCTAAGAATTGGAGAATCAAAATAAGCAGCATCAATCAAGTTCTTTTGGAGTTTGGACGACATACCGAATAGTGGTATTAACAGTTTCCTTACTGTATAGCTTTCCTATAACATTAAAGCAACCACCTTCGATTTCAAGCTAAAATTTAACCTGATTGTAGCATTATCATCCTATAAAATCCTATTTAGCTCGATCATAAAATATCCCATAGTGTGGTATCTACACATCCATAATCATAGTTGTCCATCCAATGTGAAGTTGCTCTATTTCTTTGTCTATTTGTATGTACAAAGTTCAACATTACAAGCCTGAGCTTGGTGCACAGCCATTGCAACTATTTAACCCCGCCCGAGTGTTGAACAGTTGTTCTCGATCGACCAACCAAGGCCAACACCTCTTCCCCATCCACCATACTCCGTATTAAGTTTCCAATTTCCAATGAAGATAACTTTGCAATAATTTGTTTTAGGTTTTCTTTTTACTCGAAAGAAGGAACAAAACAACACCTCAACACTACAAAAACACATAAGAAACCTATTTGTATCTTTTGTTACGAAAACTTATTAGAATTTTAATATGTACTACTAAGCTTGGTCCTATTAAATACCTTTTACTTGGTCAAATAGTGACCCTATTTGGTTGTCAGCTTGTTCCTCCTTTACTGGTTTGACAAAAAAAAAACAGATGATAAGATCCAAAAAGTGTGTTTTGGAAAATAGTTGTTTCAGCTAGCCTTTTCATCTCAACCAGCTGCAAATTAACAAGTTGTCCTCCCCCAACTGGCTCACATCATCTGGTGTGACCAGCAGCTAACAAATCCAGCTGGTTGAATCCAGCTATCAACTACCAGCTAATTGCCAAACAACAGGGGCACTATACAAGTACTTTGATCTTATACGATGTATAAGGAACGATGATAGTCCATAGAATCCACACTATCTAGCTAATTAGTGTTATTGTAGGTGCTTACTAGGTGAAAAGAGCAAAGACAAAAAATTTAGTACCTAAAAGTGAGGAAAGCACAAAGCTGGAACGACACTAACCAATACAGAGTATAATGTGTATTATCAAATGCAGTTCCCAGAACTTTTTGACCAGCAGATTCTAATAACGATTAAAGATTAGCAACCGGTACAATGGCGGTAGATGTGCACATCTTCCCCGTCTTTTGACTTGTTGCTGGTTGGAACCATGTGATCATTGAAGCGCCGAAGAATACATTGTCATCCTTTATTCAATCTAATGGCCCTATTTAGGCTATTTAGCTCTTAGCTCTCATATTCTAAGTAGTAAGTACTAAAGAATAATGATGTAACCTAAGAAAAGACGAGCGAGGGAAATTATGTTCCAGTACACGGGAACAAAACGTGTAAACTGGCCTTCATGATTATATGATGTGTGTACTATCAAATGGCAATTTAGACGATTCAATTAACTTGTCAAAACTCACATAGAACCCCCCTAGCAAAGTGATATAATGGTTGACAAAAAAAGAGAGTAAATTGTCAAAAATTTTGAGTAGGATGGAATATATATGTCCGTTGTGGAGGTTTTATGTTAAAGATAGAGGTGGCAAATTGGGGTTACCCGTTTCAATCCGAACCGAATAACCCGATTAGTGATTCGAATAGACAATCAAAATCCAACCCGAAACCCGAACCGAACCTAAATAAACCCGATTAATTGTCTTTGTTATCATGAAATATACGCTAATAACATATTTAAACAATTAAAACATATTTCAATTAGAAGAAACTTTAACTGTTTAGTTATATTTAACAACTTAAATTGTCGGGGTAAAAAAATTGATATGGTACCGAACCGAATTAACCCAAACCGAAACCGACCCAACCCGAACCGAATCTAACCCGAAATTGGTAACCTGATTGTAACCCGACCCGAAAAACCCGAATCGAACCGAAATGAACCCGATTGACCGATTAACGTCCTAGCCCGAACCGGAACCGGAACCGATAGGCCCGTTTGCCACTCTAATTAAAGACTATTGGAAAAACACTGATCAAAATCATGTTTCTAGGTTGCTCACTGAGATTCTAATTTGAGCAACAGAAACTACACACTTGCCTAGTCCGTATCCAAGTAGTCAGTCACCAATCGGTAGCTGCTGCTGGTAAGGGCCAACTGTTGGCCGATAACTGCATACTTGCTTATCCGATATCCGTGTCGTCAATCACTAGCAGGTATATAGTTGCTGTTGGTAAAGGCCATATGTTAGCCACTAACTGCATACTTGCCTAATCGTTATCGTGGTCAGTCGCCAGCGGGTAGCTGGTGAACCCCTTTCCCTTTCTCTCCTAGTCTCCTCCTCCGCGAGGCTTATCGACAATGTAAACTCGCAATTAGCGAAATTCAGAAATAAAAAAGGGGTTAGTCATCATTCGATAAGACCCCATGTTGGAGTATAGGCATATTTATCACATGTTTTGTTTCTCACGTGACAAGGATTGGCCATGCACACGAGTCAATTACACGCTTCAAACAAGC
>ONZK01001066.1:12789-23600 GCA_900322385.1 Pharnaceum exiguum | reverse complement strand
GGGGGGGGGGGGGGGGGGGGGGGGGGGATATGGCAAAGCAAGTGAAACAAGTAGGGAAGTATTTGTACAGGATCTCTGGTCAAATACCGTAATATCAATGTAATTCTTAAACTGAAAATAATAAATGAACATAACGCTATATGAACAAAAATACTGTCTTAGTATGATTAGTTGGATCATGTCTTCACGGGGAGAATTACTGTGTCAAATACCGTAATATCAATGTAATATCTAAAGTCTCAACCAGTCGAAATACTAATGAAATGGTCCATAGGATTAGGATTGAGCCCTTTGCCTAGTCAACATGGACAATAATGAAACAAAAGAACAATATGTTAAATTAAAACAATATCATACGGAGCTAGTTGATAGAGGGAAATTGAAACTGATGTCATGAGCTCATGATGAGTACTAATCCGATCGATCTTAAGTCTAATTTTCTAATCTTTAGCATGTTGATCGAAAGCCTTGCTAATCATGGAGTGATCATGTGATGCTGAATTGACCGAGTGTGTTTTTCTGAATCCGTTTGCAATCCCAAAGCACCCATTGTTAATCCATTTATACATGTGATTAATCACGTGTATCCGAGCTAGTGACCACCAACGAACCCCTAGATCTGAATCTCAAGCGGTACTCCACAGCTCCACTCACAGTCTCGCACACTCCACATATAGTATATACGTACATACTACGCACACACTCCCAGCTCCAACTATACTTAGCTTCTCCGATTTAGTTCAAGAAAAAAGTTATTCCGTATGCCAATCCATGTGTATGCGTACAATCCATTTTGTCGCATGAAAGGGACACCAGCTAACTAGTCTAGTTGTATGCACAGAAAACATTGACTAGGTTCTCAAAGTGATCAGAGCTCCGATGAGAACTGCATATGCTTCTTCTTCTTCTTTTGGCAGGAAATGTATGCATTTGAGTTGTGACTAAGGGCATCTTTGTTGATAGAATTTATTTGTATCTTTACAAATTAAAGTAAATCAAGTGTATATGTTCTTATATTAGAACTCATTCTTGCCTTGTTACAACTTCCTTCTATTGTTGTTGCAATATAATGCAACTCTTAACAAGTTTTCTTTTTGTTCAAGTTCATAAAGAATAACAATTTTAACAATTACAAAAGCTCATTATATAATTGAAGAATAGAAGTTGCAAGTAAAAGGCATCTTTATGACCGCCTCTACTTACAACTGTACTGTGTAAGAGTTGTGATAAGTTTATTGCTACAAATTTGAGTTAAAACTCACTTATCACCCATCAAAGTTATAGCATGCACGATTTTACCCACCGTGCGAAAATGAGTAAATGCTCTTTTCATATTTTTTTTTTCTTGTGAACCTGTCCATCTTACGTTTCATGATATACTTTGTTGCTACTCAACAACTATTGCATGAATATTTCTATCATAGAAAATCTTGTATAAATCTGTTTCATAAATGAGACGGGGTCACTAATGACCATTAGATGATCATTTAATGACCACCGAGACTCTGAGAGGTCAGTAAAACAACCTTTTTTATCATTAACTAGTTATAGACCCGTGCGATGCACGGAGTGATATAGTTTTCTTTTAATAAAAAATCTTACAGTTGAACAATATTTCTAGTTGGTTTAATTTGTTTTTAAGGATTGATTTAATATATTGCATATACTTTTCATATCCCAAACCCCTTGATCATTTTTTAAAATATAATTTGTAATTTCTAATTTGAGTGTGCAATTTTATAGGTTGTTGAAATATCTTAAATCGGGTTTTCCGATCAAAATTTTTGATACATTGATATTTTGCATAGTTTCATTTGACACAGGCCTGTCCTAAATTTTGAATGTTCGTAAAAATATGACCATACAAACATAAATTACAATTTGAAATGTAAAATTAACTTATTTTTAAACTATGGTATTCTTTCAATTTTTTGATGAAATAAGCAGTGAGTAGAGTTAGTGATTTGAAATGCAAATCATCTTCCAATTTCATGTTCATATCACACTCTTTTCCTATAGAAGAAGTTTGTCGTACACAAAGTGCAACTTTTGTATTTGATGCCTACACTCAAATAGATTTACTTTAGCATGACTGCAGTTCATGAAAAATCTTGGTTTATTTTGATTTTTGTACATCGTCTCTCATTCTACATTCCTAACTTTCATAGATAAAAAAAATGCATTTAAAAATGCATTTGTATTTGGAAGATTATTCATTCAAAAGGTATGAAAAATGCATTAGGGTGTACACAATTGATAAAGATACACCTAGGTGTAGCATATAAATTGCCGAAAGATTGCGTAAAGCGTATACAACACAAAAAACCAATTATATTATGTTAAACACAAATATGATCGAAATGAACTATTTATTTTAAAAAAATATGAGAGTAGTACGTTCACTGTTATTATAGAAAAATAACGTGTTTTAATTTTTTGAATTTAAAATTCAATAGGATATTGGTGAAATATGAAATTTCGATAATAAACTATGATTTTAGGCCCTGTTGGATCAAACAAAACAGGGCTTTAGATAGCATGAAACTGTCAAATCCAAACCAAACAACATGAAAATAAAGTTGAACTCGGAACGACTGAACAACTAATTTCATACTCTAATACTTGTTTGATAAGTCTAACATATAGTTTTTTCTTCATATTATTCATTCTATTTTTTTTAATTTGAGGGGGCATGAATTTATTTTTTATCCGAGATATACAAGTGGATTAGCTTTGGATAAGTGTATTTAATTTATAGGACTTTAATAATTATGTTATATCACAGCGTATTAGTTTAGGATATCGGGATTTTTATTACTCGTTTCCTTTTCTATTGAATAAGGCATCTCTTTTCTATATACTATTCAAAAATATGAGTAAATAAAAAGTTTAAATTACTAAAGAAATTTGAACATGTTTAACATGTTTAACATGAAACTGATTTGACACTACCGTGCTGAAAGTTAAATCCAAAACGAATGAATGTGACAAAATCTGGACAAGAAATTACTGAACTCTTAATAAGCGACCAATGCAACCAACCGTTTGCAAAATCTAGTATAGTATTATTTTGGAGTTCGCACCCCTTCTTTGACGGTGTATAAATTTCTAATTTTGCTTAGCGCTTGATGGGGTATGAATTTGATAATTGGTTTGAACTTTGCACGAATAAATTTAATAGACTTTAATTTTTGTGATAAATAACCGTCTAGAACTTTAGATTTGCATGCTCTTTTTTTCCCTTTATTTTAAACAATTTTCATGGTGGAGAATCCAATATTTGATTCTATGAGTTTTCTTTTCTTTTGTAACATACATCTCTTTATTTTCATAATAATATAAATGTTTCTACTGAGATGTCACAAGGCTAGCTAGAGCAACTCTTGTGTTTAATATATATTATATGATATATAGGGCATGTTATTTTTCATCTTCTTAAAAACTTATTTTAAGTTATGCTAAGTGAAGTTCACTTGAGTTCAGCTCGTTTGTTTGATCGTAAGATGTTAGGACACAAATATCATTTCGTAGTTCTTGGTTTAATATTTATTATAGATTATAATTTTAGTGCCAAGACAAATAAACTTAAAGTTTCATTTTAAAAAATTTCAGTTTAGTTTAATTTAGTGCAATTCAGGGTGTGTTTTGTTCCTGTGTAAGGTTTTGAATTAAAACTGAACTGAACTGACAAAAAATGAAAAAAAAAAAACTGAACTGGAAAAACCCCGAAGGCAGTTAAAATTATAAATGAAACAAACCCAATTGAACTGGGAAAAACTGAACTGAATTGAACTGAAAAAAATTGAACTTAACTAAACTGGAAAAAATTGTATTATAGTATTAAAGATGAACTAAATACATCCTCATTTAATAGAAGTTGAAAAAAACTTGTCCAAAAATATTAGAATTTTTTCTTTTATTTTAAATAAGACATTTCTTTAATTTTCATATGACACATAAATGCATGATGACAAGTGGCAACAAAGATGACACATGGCAAAGAGAAATGAGATGGTTTGAGCAATCCTTCTTTTAATATATACTATACTATAGATAGATGACCCCTTCTCATGAATGGAAAGAGTTTCACAAGTTTTTGGGTTCTTAAAATATGTTTAGAAAGTCAAAAATCAAACAAGAATAACAAAAAGAAATGGCGGAGGGCTGTAAATAAACATAGTCGAGAAGCCATGTCCTCAAGTTTGACCCGATCATGAACCAGCTCACCTTCGAACGAGCCAAGCTTGAGGCCAGGTTATGCGACTCGACACTACTCGTTGCAGCTATTCTTTTCAATTATTTTATTTTTATAGGTTTTGTAAATATAATTGTTTAAAAAATTGGAGAAATAAGTCAAATTTTGAGTTCGGATACTTCATTATTAACAACTACAATTTTATTAATAGAATATTTACTATAATATATAAATTACGTTAAAATATTTTTTAAAAAAGTGAGATTATCCAAATTAAGTCTAATTCGAACTATGCTCAAGCTTGAATGTCGGACCTAGAGGTGGCCACTGTGCTGACTTGGCTCGAAACCGCTCGGTTCAATTGGGGTCAAAGTCGGCTCGGTCAAAGTCGAGTTGAACAGAGCTAGCTGAATTTGAGCTGGTATTTTAATTTAACCAAGCTCAATCGCAATATCGATGACTTACGAGCTGACTAAGCCTACCTTTTGCCCAGTAGACGATTTGCGTGACTAAATTGAGCTCCTATCACTTTTCGAATTGAATTGTGTGAACAAGCTGGCAATTTGTACCTACTTAACGATTTTTCGAGCAATCAAATAGAGGCGACTTATTTGGAGCCAAGGTTTTGACTTGTGAAACACTGGAACCCAACCTTAGTTCAAAAACAAAAAAAGAAGAACAAGAACAAGAATTTCTGGATCAGCTTACGACCTTTCCCATATCCTCCCAAACTCAAACTAAATCTCAAACCCAAATAAATTGAAAAGCCTTATTGTCCAGAAACCACCAGCCCAGTCCAGCCCACATCACTAGTCAACCCAAAATAAAAAACAAACCAACCCAACCCCGCACTCCACTCTCTCTCCTTTAGTCCTTCCCCGATAAAACCCACCTATTAAAAAGGAAAACAATATCCTTTTTCTTTTAAATTAAACCAATTGACAGCTCATCTCCCCCCACCCCCGGCCCAAACACAAACCCAAACCCAAACCCCCACCCCCCGTCCTCTCCCCCTATATATACACACCAACTCAACCTCCCGAAAAAAATCAACACACCAACAAACACATTTCCCATTTTCTAATTTCCTTTCCCCATTTTTTTTTTATCGCTAGCTAGTCGTTATCCTTCCTCAGTCAGCATCATCATATATAAACACCAACAGTCCCCGTTAGCTAATTCATTTTTCATTTTTACATTTCTACTCCACTCTCTCTCCTCTCCTAAACTAAAACTCTCCCACCGTTTATTTCGTAGGGTTTATATATACACACATTTCCCCTCTTTTTTCCCATTTTTGTCTTTTAATTGTCGACCTTGATTCAAGCTGGCGTTGGGATTCGAGCCTTCTCACTCTCACCACACCGGTAATTCTTTCATTAATTCAATTAATTTCTTATTCTTTATTTCCAATTTCATTTTATGTTTTGTTAATTCTGACTGTTATTGCAATTGTTGTTTTAGCTAGGGTTTAGGGTTTTGTCTTTTACAATATACTTGCACTTAATGTGATTTTAGGCTAATTATTTTGTTTATTATGAGTGTAATTAGACTTTTCGTTTGTGAATTGGTTAATAGAGATGGAATGATGTATGAACCTTGATGTAATGATGTTCATTTCGGTGTTGGAACAATAGGAATGATAGCCTCGAGCGAGACGATTGCCCGGTCACATTGGGTTGTTGTTGTTTTTGTTGGTGGTGGCGGTGGTGGATGTTTCATGGTATTTGGAGTCGTATAATCATACGGTAATAAATAATTGTGGAAAGGAAGAAGTGTTACGCTGTTGGTGTTAGTATTAGAGTAGGGTTTAGGGGTTGGGTTTCGTTGCTGTTAGGAAATAGGAATATGAAAGTTATGGTTGTGGTGTGGGTTTTCTTACTTCATATTAGGTTATTTGAGATGATGGAATGGTTTGAGACTTTGAGGCGATGGATATGCATTTTGAGGAAGATGAAATGTAGTGTTTTATTGTAAGAGTATATGGAATTATGGACACCTTGGACGGTGTTTGAAACTCGGAATGTGGGTTGGATTTTGTAATTTTGATTCTGGCTTTTGTAAGAAGCTAAGAGAGTTAACTGTGAGTGGGTAGCTCAATTGGTTAGACATCTGAGATTTATTCCAGAGGTCTCAAATTCGAGCCCCCTCAAGGCCACTGGAGTTTTACCGGTCGTTAACTTCAGGGCCCATGGGATTAGTTAGGCAAAGCCTTGATAGATACCCATGTTATCTTAAAAAAAAGAAGAGTTGATGGTGTTTTTGATTGATGCATTTGGAATTTGGAATGGATAGTCATAGTTTGTGGTGTTTGGACATTGTAGTTTTGAGCTAGTGGTGTTTTCGTTTGTGGAAATTTGGAGACAGAAGGATGGGAAGTTTGCTTATGTTGGTGGGCTTCACATTTAATCACTCATATGGCGTATTGGCTTACTATTTACAAATGACTAAATTCTTGGAGTATGCTAGTTAAGGTTCGCCTCTAGGTAAGTGGATAGGGCTGCACATTTTTGGATTGGAATGAATAAACTGGACCAGACTGGAAAATCCGGAGTTCAGTCTAGACCAGAGGGGTTTGAACTGGTCGAAGTATGGTTCGGTACAGTTTATGAGAAAATTCCAGCCCAGTGTCTGGTCCGGTCTGGTCCACAATCTGCCCGGTCCAGCCTCATTTCCGTACTGGAATTTTGTTCTTCCTTTTCTGTATATATAATACATAGATTTGCTTAAATGAAAAGAAGTAGAAAACAATGACAATTCTGGTCTGGTGCGGTCAAGTCCAATTTTTTCATGGGTACGGTCTGATACAGATACTCGAAATTTCCTTCTTTTTATTCCTAGGTCTGAATATGGTTCGATTACTTCGATATACTAGTGTGCAGGTCTAGATGTTCTGAATTTCTCTTTTCAGTAAATTTGTAATGTGGTTTTCTGGCAAACTAACACCCCGACCTGACGTATAACTGTATAAGGTATATGCATACCAGTTGGTGGATGCGATTGATCATATCAAATATATTACAAGGATAAACTTTATTTATACAAAGTTAGGTGCCATATTCTAGGACTTCGCGCCCCTTCCCCCCCAACCCAATTTCAGTGGTAGTCGGTTAAGGGGATTTTTTTTAAAACAATTATTCAGTTCAGGAGTATTGTAGTTCAAAGTACTTCAGTTCCATTCATGCCTAGAAAACGTAGTTTTACTTACTAAGATTGATGTTTCAGTAGTTGAAATGGAGGCCTTACACTAGCTCTTGCCTCTAGGCCCACCTAGGCCCATAGGCGGCCCTACCTCACACTCTTTAAACCAAGGCGCGCATGTCTAGGCTTTGGTGCGCCTAGGCCCTACTGTGCTTTGGTGAACCTAGAACCTAATTTGCTGATGTATCTAGGTGTGCCTGAATACTAATGTATCTAGCTGCACCTAGACTAAATCTTAATAAATGGTAATGTAGGGAAGAACCAATATGCCGTGTGAAGAAATTTCCCTTTACCATAGTGCTACCTGTAGCAGACAAGGTGTCCTCGTTACTGGGTTTGGTGTTGCCAGTGTAGCCCCATTCTAGCTTCTACACTAGCTCATTATGGGGTATTGGGGTAGAAGTTTGGTCGTTGACTTTATTAGCATAACCTTGTTCTCCCCCTTCCCCTCCAATAGACACATTAGAGTCTTTTTATGTTTGTGTTGTCCTCCTCAATTTCACTAGGCTCCATTTGGACGCTTTTCTCATTATTGATCATACTTGCTAATTGAAAATAAACCGTAGATACTGATGAAGATCTTCCTCCACATCAAAATAGAGTTCAAAGACTGCCGCAAGCCTCTGGAAATGGAAATTCAATGCTAGGTACAGGCCCCAGTCGCAGAGTGCAGGGAGATATGGAGACCCAGATCCATCACCTTGAAATAGAAGCATACTGTGCTGTCCTTAGAGCCTTTAAAGCTCAATCTGATGCCATTTCTTGGGTACAAATTATATTTGATGCTTCTTATTGTCAGACATACCTGTTTTAGATTGACTAACTGCTAATCGTTGCATATATCAGGAGAAAGAAGGTTTGATAACAGAACTCAGAAAGGAGTTGAGAGTTTCAGATGATGAACACAGAGAGCTTCTCCTCAGGGTCAACAGTGATGACGTCCTCCACAGAATTAGGTGTGAATCTTTGGCTGTACTTTTCCCGCTTCTTCTCCCCATTCTCTCTCTCTCTCTCTCTCTCTCTCTCTCTCTCTCTCTCTCTCTCCTCCTCTCTCTAGTCTCTCCCCCTTCTTTTTCTTCTTCTTTTTTGAGCTTTTTTCTTAAAAACTTGCCTATTATTTTCCAATTCGGGACGGTGCCTTACAGTTAGTGTAAGACTTTTCATTGTTTTTCTGAACTTACATAAGCTGTTTTCAAGAACCAGTAAGTTAAAAGATTCTTGCATTTTGGGAATCTGTCTTACAAGTTTTCTGGTTTGCAGAGGAAATTTGGGTTGAACGGTTGCCCTTTTTGGTGACCCTATGGGCCTTTTACTCAAAATTCGAATTCTTAATCATACGGAGTATTTCGTAATCTGAAGTCTCTGATAAAATGTATCCGGGTTATTGTTATCAGGGATTGGAGAAAGACTGGGGGACATCAAGCTCTGGCTGCGCCCCATTCAGCCAATGATATGTCCAGTCCGACAACTTCTGCATCTCGAAAAAAGCACAGATCAGTGTCCCTACAGCCATCACCTACAGGAACAACTCCAGGACAACGAGGCAGAAAGCCGAAACAGGTATTTTGTGTTTGGAGAAGTTGATGATCCGATTTGGCGGAACTTTGTTTTCTATTGTGAGGTTGCTTGTCTATTTTAATTTCCTGAAGTCTTCACCTTGTGTCCTGCAGTTTCCGTATGGTAACCACTTAATTACTGGTGCTCACGAAAGTTCAGTTCCTGGGACTGGTGAACAATTGGTTGGAAGGAAAGTGTTGACAAGATGGCCTGACGACAATCATTTTTATGAGGCCCTAATTACTGATTACAATCCATCCGATGTATGTATGTCATTGTTAAGAAAGCGAGTCCTTCAGTGTTGGACAGGGCTGTTCTTTTTCTTTCTTACTGTCTTGTCTTTCTTTTTCAGGGCAAACATATGTTCAAGTATAAAGGGCCAGACAATTCTTTCGAATGGATTAATGTTATGGAGGTACGTATCTTGGCTGAGTCTATGCATATTCATTATCAGCTGTTCAAATCAAGGACGGCATTTTCATGCACTTGCATATGCGAGCCCATATGCCATCAGGCTCATTCCAGCTAAGCAGGAGAATGCAAGAATAAATATATTATTGTTAGATGTTGCAACGGATGATTATTCAGTTTCCTTTGATTTATCATTTTAAGAGTGCTTTAATTTTTTTTACAAAGAAACAAAACAACAGAAATGTAGAATCTAGCCATCAATTTTTTTTATAGTAAATTACAGACAGTATTTTTTTTTTGTTTCTTCTGAAGAAGCCATATGCCCATATCTTGATAAAAAAAACAAAAGAATACCTTAAATAATGGACTAAAAGAAAAGAAGACCAAATCTTGAAAGCTACGGTTGGAGACCCTCTTGGAGGGATGCTACTGGGTAGATTATCCTATACAAATCTCCAATTCCAGTCCAGCTGTCCACTACTCCACTTAAATAACCTACATCACTTTTCATCTTCAACTACCCTTTCACACAATTTATGTCTTCTGACCTGTGACTATCCAAATGCATCGTGCACCATATCCACCACTCCTTCCACTGGTTGCTCTATCCTCCAAAATCCCTCCTTTTTTTTAGTCACGACGTGCTTTTGCCCTGAAATTTTGCCACCGTCAATACTGTAGCCTAGGCTACCATCAGCTTCACTTATTTTGAGTAGTGGATCAAATAACAGGTGTACGTTCGACAGTGTTTAAGTGTAGGGAGGGGGCAAGGGAATGGATAATGTGTGAGCGAGGGAGAGAAAGATAGAGGAGTTGTACAGTGACAAGAAATAAGTAAGCTGCTGCTTTAGAAAAAATAAAAATAAAAATAAAACCACCCAACTGCCTGAGGGAGGGGCAAAGTGTGAGGATGGGCAGCTGAAAGTTGAGACCAAAAAAATAATAATGAGTAGCTTGGGCAAATCAAAAGCCCAGTAATGTGTTGCTTAATACTATAGAGATATATTCTAAGTGGTCCTACATGTTCCACTATGGGCTAAAGTAAATGTTTGTGCTGTTTCTGGAAAACTTGTGCAACATTGAGGTTTAACACTTTACACTTACAAACCCTGAGTGGGTAGCTCAGTTGACTTCTGAGATTTATTCCAAAGGTCCCAAGTTCGAGTCTCCTCAGGGCCACTGGAGGTTTTACCGGTCATTAATTTCAGGGCCATGGGATTAGTTAGGCAAAGCCTAGATTCCCATGTTATCTAAAAAAAAAATATTACAATGACTAGAAAATAATTGTTATGTTGGTTAATCATTTTTCTTGTAATGACTCATTATCTCTAGTTTCTGTGCCACAAACTTGGCGCGAGAAGTTCTGGATTCTCAAGAACACATTTGTACCAAACGTCAGAAGTTAGAAACTTGTTCTGCATGTTCTTCTGCTTTATCCAAAATGTTG
>ONZK01001066.1:2243-12366 GCA_900322385.1 Pharnaceum exiguum | reverse complement strand
GGGGGGGGGGGGGGGGGGGGGAGTTGCGACAAGTTGACCAAAGAATCTGAATTACATATTGGTTATGTTGTTGTGCTGTGTTCGGTTCTGTTGGATTAATAGTGGCTATTGCAATTTGATTTGAAATTAAGCTCAATATAATACTTTGCCCCAAACGGTTCTATGCCATCTTTCTTTTTGTTACAGCACTAATTTCCAATATCATGATCAGTTAGATTCATTGCTGTGCCTTGAGATGACCTTCCTTTTTGTCTTAATCTTTCATTCTACATCTTTTTCCCCAGCTTGAAATTCACAGGATACACAACTCAGTTTGACCATTATTCAAATTTGAATTATGATAGTTTCCCTGTCATGATTTAGCAGATAGTATATATGAAGCATATCAATTGCAGCATTTGGCATTCTGTCCCTGTCTTGTTTTTTGACCTTCCCTTGGTTTATCAGCTATTGGGGTACAGATTCAAGCTTAGAAAATCCTTCTATTTGAGCTTTATTAGATACAAGAAGACTGGTATTTATTATGCATAATGGAAACAGATTAACGAATGTGCGCTGATGTGGGCATTAGTCTTTCGTTCCCTTGGTAAAACTCAAGGTGCTGTATGGGTGGGCCTTGGGAAAGATATGTTGTAGGAATTATTGAGAGATGTGGGATGGGGTTGAAACCATTGATCTGTTTGGATGAAGAAGAAATGTTAAAGGTGAAATGTTTATTTTGAAATGTCAACACTGGACTGGAGATTTTGGATACATGACAGGCTGTCAATTGAATAGTGAAATGCTGCCTACTTGCCTAATGTGCTCATTGAAAAAACTTGAAATGGCTGTAAATTCTTGGTCGCGCTTCTCTATTTACGATTTTTGGGTGACATCTCTAGCAGGGTTTGCTATTAGATGCAAGTCATTCAGCTGATTGACTTTTTCTTATGTTAGTTTATGCCTTTAAAAGAATATAGAAGGCACTTTTAGGTTTAAACATTATTCAAGAGTGGAAATTGAGATTAACTAAAACAACATCCATGAACTCTTTTTTTAACAAAAGGAAACTTTAAGTTGCACTTTTTTGAGGTCTTGTGATATCTGAATATATATGAAATGATAATTCAGTTGGACATTTATTTAGCTTTTTCTTGATTCTTTGAATGAATACTACTTATGTTGCAGATCCCTCCTGAGGACATTCGATGGGTGGATAGTGATTTTGGAGTATCTCATTCGGGAGGTCCAGGAAATCAGAAATCTATGAGCCATGTCAGTGCAGCACCGGGTACTGGAAGGGGTCAATTTAGAACTGAGCAGCTAAATGGCATGGGAAAGATGTCGGATGATATCGAAATTCTCCACACTGATACACTGATAAAGGAGGTATGTAATTAGTTGGCAGAAGCAAATGACATTACCTGGTAGTATGAACTATATGACCTGTACACAACATGTGAATTAATGTCTTTCCTATTATTATTACAGGTTGAAAAGGTCGTTTCTGCAAGCAATCCTGACCGTACTGAAATTGAGAATGCGAAAAAGATGTTGAAGGTATATCTCTGCTGATTTTGTTGTCTCTGAGTTTTTTGTTTCCTGCCATCTGTTTGTTGTAGGTCACTCAGAATTTGTCATATTTGAACTCTGCAGGACCATGAGCAAGCTCTGATTGAAGCAATCTCAAGGCTTAATTACGTATCAGATGGTGATACTGGTAACGGGCAGCCCATGTACATTCAATGAAAGGCTTTGTATAAATTCTTTACTATTCCTGTTAGTCGCTATGGTGGATACACCATGTAGATGGATATTTAAGCTGGCTTTTAGCATTTGTCTGCACCTTTAATCAATAGTTTTCAGAAGAAGACAAAAATTTATGTTAATCAATAGCGTGGATGTCTGATGACGTTGAGGTTATTCTGGGATGATTGTTCAGTAAAGAGCTGTGTGATGCCGGTATTTCTAGGTAGTATAAAGTCAATTAAGTGCTACTCGGAACGCAACTGTTTCGGCAGAGATGGTTGTTTCGCATGTATCAAATTAGTGAATTTTCGTTCTATTGAGTTGTCTTCCTGTTCTGTTTCTCAATTTCATTAATTTGTTACAGCTATTTGAAAGCTGCAACGGGCATTATTTGAGATTCATTGTGCAGTTTGCAGGCTTAATCTGAAGCTAAAAGTAAAGCAGCTAAACCTTGAATCTGTTAGCATAGAATGGTTTATGCAGGATTTAATGCCACATTGCGATGCCACCGGTCTTTTACAGAACAAGAAATTTAAGACCAGAACACTAGTCTAGCAGGTTTTACCTTCAAGTACTGAATGTCTGAATCCATAGAAAGATAGATTTGCACTACGGTTCAGCATATAGCTTTTGTGCACTCGAGTGGAGGTAAGCCCAGTGATTTCAAAAGAAAGGCATTCAAGTAGTGAAAATTGAGCCCATTTCAGACTTTGATACATTAATCAAACGTATATTTATTGTGGATGGTCTATCGAACATGGACAAGGATTAAGGATACAGAAACCAGAAGTTGGAACAAGCAGATACGACGAGAAAGGGGGGCATCAGCCAAGTGAATGATCATATTGGCTTTATCACTCGGTCACTCCTCATCCGCGAATCTGATAATGAAGTAGAGTATACATGGTCAGCACAAAGCACTGAATATGACATAAACATGTATAATTATTACAGCGGAACAACTAGTTTAAATTCAAATAGAAATTATGTCGACGTCAGTCTGTGGTTGATCAAATAAGTGTTTAAACAACTCTGAAGGGTAGAGTTAAGAAAAAGACAGTAGCCAAAGTTTGAAGCACATACCCAAGCTCCGAGAGCTTCAAATGAGCCTCGACATAGTCTGCAAAGAAAGCATCCTCATCCTGCAGCACCGACGACAACAATTTGACAATTCCTACCTGACAATGTAGACCAGCAAATATTTGTTACCCAAAGTTAGAGTAAATACCTTGGCATACTTATCGACATAGGGACGGAATGCTGGATCCTCAAGTAGTGCTTTGTCTGATGGAAGCTGGATGAGGCCTTCCTTCTCCCCGCTAAGCAGTTCTCTATCAAAATTTTGATAGCAACCAAGAGAATAAATTGTCTGGTGGCTTTCTGGAAGTCTATGCTTAGCTGAAATGTACAACATTATGGCTAGCTGGAAGGGAATTTACAGTTAACCATACTTGAAATAAGAGTTGTCAAAGATGAGTGGATTGTTAGTCCATGCTCCCTCAAAGCCAGACCTTTCCTTATGACACCTTCCCTATTGGAAATTTGCAAAGCAATCATCACAAACAAATTTCCAGACATCCGCCATCAAAATACCAAAGAACCAATGATATATATCAAGTGTAAACTGCTGGCCTTGCCATAAACTAGTTTTGTGTTCTGCTACTGTTGATTATGCAACATAGAGCTAGATATTTACCAAGGTGTGACCACCAGAGAGGGCTACTATGTCCTTGTCTGAAAGACCCATGCGGTAAAACACTTCCCTTAAATGGTCAGAACCTAAAACCACAAGCCAGCATAGCAACAAAATGTTACATAATAATAGAAATTTCGCTGTTTCAATTGACATCTTCTACATCTTGCTGCTTGCTAAAAGAAGTAAAACGTGTTTTATTACGAAATAAGAAACCAACCTTTCTTCGCATCAGGTAAACGACCTTCTGGTGGTGATTCAGTGTTATCCTGAAACAACATGATTCAGTGTGATTCAGTGCACACGGATGAACATGATTAAAAACGTATTGAGTACATCTCTAATCCTGAAATTCTCAATTTTCTACAAATAGTATATACTAAAAAACGTATTGATCATACTAGTGCACCAACACGCCGTGGACATTATTCAATACAGCAATACGTAGCGAGGAATATATCCACTTACAGGTCTACCAGGGTGGAAGGGGATTTCAGGCCCTCCTGAGACTTCAACTGCAACCACTCCAGCCAGCTGAGAAAAAGAAACATCAGATTAATTATATATAGGACCAACTAGTTGTAATTGAATAATCATAAGATCATAACCCATCATGATTCATGAGATGGAAAGCAGCTGATCAAGAAATGGTCACGATTACGATTTATTGAATCTCCCTGTACCTGGTAGAAATCGGCATAGCTTAAGATTGGGAATTGCTCCTTGGTTGGCTCCAGCAGCCTAACAGCAATGTCTAGACCATTATTAGCTTCATGTGCCAATTCCTGTGGGTTCTTGATTGTCCCAAATGGCCCTCCAGTTTTGCTATGAACATCATACGTCCCAGCCGCATGCCATCTATCATTGGCAACGGTTGGAAGTTTTATGTATCAAGTCAAATTATGAAATTAGTAAAGCTCATTATCTATCTACACTAAAAAGGATATCCATCGTATCATGGACATTGCGCAGTTAACTAAAAAGAATTGCGCTTAACTAAGTTGGTGATTCTTTAAAAGTACCCAATCTTTTGTTAGCTTGAGCTTATGTTCAATAGTTAAGGGTGAGTGACATACGCTAAACGAAGAATAAGGGGAGCACAGTGCTTCTCCTGGATCAAACCCCTAAGCTTTCTCTTGCATTTTTCTACTGCTTTTTGGTATTCCTCACTCACAATCGGGTAATTCTTTCCCATTATGTTCTACAAGCCTACAAACATGCAAATACATAATGTAACATCAATATAACTGCATGATTATGACATGATCATCATTTCTCAAAAACAGAAGAAAATGCACCCTCACAAAATCGTTACCTTGATTGAAGGAAGAAGGAGCTAGAGAGGGGTGACTGAAGAGAAAGTGATAGAAGTACACAAACTAAAGTCAGGGCAGGTTCTTGAGTTGAGACTAAGGCAGGGGTGGAAGGTTAATAACGCTGAGGGAGTTATATGACTAGGGGAACATTCAATAATGAACCGGGAAAATCACGAAACTTCTAGCTTCGATTTTGTCTGTTGGATACTTCATACTTGGATCAATGTAGGTCCAAAATCCAAATTGAATAACAAAAAAAAATTGTAGGTCCAAAGTAAGACTTGGGTAACGGATGAATTTGTGACAATTGGCATGGTAATTCAGCTACTACGTTTAAAGCTTTTTTTAATTGGGTAATGATAAGTTCTTTTTTGCTTGAAGAGAGGTATGATAAGTTGGGTGAATATCCTATCCTGTTTTCAAAAATTATAGACCATATGGTATAGAAAAGGACAATTATCAACCATTGATTTATTCCTAGATTTAAGGGAGGTGGTTAATTTACCTAATATTTATTTAATCTTTTATCTTTTCTTTTGACCAGAAAAAAAAAGCGAAAAAAAATTTTACGTAATTTTTTTTTTTGATTTTTTTGCAAGGGCGTGTTTGGCTCAGATTACCCAATAGTTCAATTTTTTTACCAACATTTGTACTTACAAAAGTTAACATTAGTAAGAACAATATATGACTTCCATCCTAGATCAGGTCCGATAAATTGTTATAACAAAAGTACGTTTTCATACCAACAATTTGTAGTTCTAACGGTGATGATAAAGTTTAAAGTTTATGTAATTACATATGTGTATAAGTGTCCGTACAAATTAGTAAATGAATGACACAAATTTTTCCTCCCTTCCGTAACTACAATAACTTGGTTTTGTACCTACAATATGACAACAATTTGATTTTTTTTACCAACATTTATACTTACAAAAGTTAACATTAGTAAGAACAATATGAAATTTCCATCTTAAATCAGGTCCGATAAATTGTTACAACAAAATTACGTTTTCGTACCAACAATTTTTAGTACTACCAAATTCATGAATTTTTGTACTAACAAATTCATGAATTTGTCAGTACAATTATCCATAGATTTCCAACAGCGAAAATGCACCAAACACGTATTGGGAAATTCGTTTTTTTAATTTTTTAACGAAAAAAAAAAATTTATCAAATTTTTCTTTTTTTTTCGTTGTTAATAGGGTATTAAAAGAAAAAAAAAATCAACCATCCTCCTTAAATCTAGGACTAAATCAATGGTTGATAATTGTCCTTGTCTAAGCCTTATGATCCTATGTTTTTTGAGACAAGGATAGGATATTTTTCAATGATAAGTTCTAGTTTCTATACTTTGCATCACTTTAACGAACTTTCTTTGTCTAACTATCAAGGCTCCTCAACAAAAAAAAAAACCTTCAAGGGTTTTTTTTATTTTCTTCATCTATTTACTCGTCCAAGGGAATACGAACTACCACTGTAACACATCAGCTGGTGGTCTATTTGAACTTGTGACTATGAATAAGGTATTTTACAATTCTTGACGGGTGACTGGCCGGGTGAGACCCCTGTTTTTTTGAGATTCTAAATAGAGTAATAGAAAGAACAGAAGAACTGAAAAAATTGCATTATTCGTTTTCTTTTCAGCTGGATTTTCGTTTTCTGTATTTATTTATAGTAGTAGTTTTTATTCGACTGTAACATGTAGCCTGTGTATTTCTAACATGTCAAGAAGACTAGAACACTTGGTGTAAATGGCTACAATATTAAGAAAGATAGGATATATTACATTAGTTTTCCCACCTTTTTTTTGTACCATCAAAAAGTCGAATTGTGTGGTATTTGGGATCGACAGATGATAGTGATAAATCATTCGATGTTGACCCAAAATGTACCTATACAAGTTCATCCAAAGTTTGGCAGAGCATAAAACAAAGGATGTCTTGTTCATAACATTAGACACCCCTACTCACCACCAAAAAATGTAGCTAAAAATTGGTGAGTACCTTTTGTTACCATCCGAAGTCTAATTAGTAGGATCATAATACTATGTACATACTAAGAGAGCTCCCCTTTTGTTTCCCTATTTCCTCGTGCGTTTCTTTGGCAGTGATTCAGCTTCTCCCTGACCACCATCTCGGCTCCTCTTACCCACTGCAGCTATAGCCGCTGCTCTTTTAGGTGGTCGTCCAACACCCGTGCTTGCTGGTCTTCCTCTCTGCTCATTTGCCTTCGCCTTTTCCCTTCCCTGATCATTTCGCGTTTCAGTTTTAACATTACCACCTCGGCTGTGGTTACCTTTTTTCTTCTCAGATGAGTTCTTCAACATATGCAACAGTGATTCATTTTCTGATTCCAAACCATATTTCTTTTCCTCAAAAACATTGCCATGACTTTGCTTCTTTCTACAATCTGTCTTCCCCTCTGAACTGTCTCTCTTAGTACTGCTGTTGTTGTTCACACTTGTTGAGCTCCGAGACCCAAAAGAATCATCTCTGGACCAATTCTTTGTTACTGCATTGAATGATGAAGATGATGGTGTTTTCTTGGCTTTCAGCTTCACCCGTTCAGCAGATGCTGGAGTGGCACAGACTAGTTCCTTTGTGTCTCGTCCAATGGTTGATTTCTTCACAACAGAGCTTCTTTTACGACACGCTATCAGTGGACTGCTCATGGAGAGTTTAGGCTTGACATTGGTGGTGCGATCAGCCTTTTCAGGTTCGGTTACTGGTGACTTAGCTCGGGCTGCTACAATTTGCGCAAGGGTCTCTTTCTTAGGGTTATAGAGGTATGATTGAAACTGTTCGGATAAGAGTCGTTGAAGCTCGAGAGCAACATTGTGTTCTGTGGATTTACTGGTGAAGAAGATCATGGCATTGTTGATGAGGAGTACAACGTCTCTACAGAATTTGATGTGGCAATCTGCATAATGCCCTTCTTCAAGCCTTCTCTGAATAATCTCCAGATCCATGTGTTGCCTGATTAAATTCCTATATTTGGGAGATTCCTGAAATGAATGTAGAGGTTAAAAAATGTCTTAAATCTCAATACATACGACTGCTACAATTCATCCAGGAAGCCTGGTACTTGTGTTAGACAGAGACGTATAGAATACAGAAAATTGGAACTTTTGCAATTTTGCTATGGTAGTAAACAAACCTGACTCTCAAGCCGGCGCCCCAAAACCGAACCAACCTTACTCTCCCGAACCACTTTAACAAACTCAACCAACACCTTGTCCATTTTACCACCCTTTCCCCAACCACACTCAATTTTAACATTTTTACTATCATTACTATTGCTATTATTTCCTACTCCCTCCCTCTTTACCTCCACCGCTACCGCCGCGCTCCCCACATCACTACTCTCCCTATCACCCTCATCCTTTACCTCCCTCTTCGACTTTGTGCTCCCGCCGCTCGACCCCATCTCCCCCTCTCCTTCTGCCTTCCCCGAACCTGTCTCCTCCTTCGGTTCACCTAGTCCCAAACCCGAACCGGTTACATCATTCGGCTTTGGTTTTGATTTTACTTCAATAAATCCCGAACCGGAATTTTCCTCCCGAACCTGTGAATCCAATTCTTTTTTAACCTCAGATTCGGCTAACCCATTTACTTCTCCTTTATGAATCATTTTCTATCACTAGACTACTCTCTCTCTCTTCCTCTAATCTCTTCACCTTCCTTTGCAATGACCTGCATTATTACAATTTTAACAAAAACCGTAACTACCCATTTCAAACTAGTCATCAATTTTATTTTATTTTTAAAGGTAGTCATCAATTTAATTACCAATGTAACGTCAATTTTAAACAAGACTATCATTCATAAGAATAATTTTTATCTTGGCTTACTAATTTTTAATACAAGTTCATATAATTCATCACGTGCACATTTTATAAATTTCGGACTTAATAAACGTGCCAAATAATTGGTGACAATCATAATTTTATCAATTTTATTTAAGGGTGCACATACATTTCGGACTTAATACAACGTGACAACTATTTAGTGACAAATTAATTTCTTTTAAGGGTGCACATATTCTTTTTAATTAGGGTGTGACAACTAACTTGGGACGAAATTAGATAAATATATTTTAGCTACACATAGTTATACTTTTAGAAAAAGTTGTGTTAATCGGTTTCGTATATTAGACAGTCACTAATAATCGGGTTCTAATTAACCGGGTTTACACAAGTTTTTGTGTTATACTTACCGGTCTTTTTTAACAACCATTTTAACTAAACTAAACCGAGCTGAAAAATAGTGAAAAATATAATAAGTCTAAGACAACAAGGCCTTACACAATGGATAGATCGTAACGTTGGAGCTCACTCCTAAGCTCATCAACACGACGTCTCCGAAGCTGTTCAAGCCACGCGCCGCTGTCATCACAGTCACCACCGGAAAATCGTGTTTTGAGATCAGAGTATTTCTGCTGGCACGTGAGAGGGGTGATGAGGAGGAGAGAGAGAGTACGTTTCTGGAGCTCCTTGGCGACTGAGTCCCACGCGCTTGTGCCATGCCGGTTCACTGCGCATGCTAGTAGGAGTTCCTCTAGTGTGCCCCATGTTGTTGTGGGTGGGGTTGGCGACGACGTCGTTTTGGTTGGTGGTGTGAGTGTGGGTTGTGACATGGGTTGTGGGGTGTTTTTGTTTTTGTATTTTACTAGTGGATGTGGATAGCTCTCTCTCCTATACTTCGTGGTTAGGCACTTTGGCTTGAGGGGAAAATCAAAAATGCCATTTTCTGATCTCCACCAACTTGAACTACTATATTGTACAGTGTGTTTTTTTGTATGTACTTTGGTTTTTGTGCATATGTGTCTCTTATGTGTCTCTTGAGATTTTGAGAGAAAGATCGCAATTCGCAAGTACTGGTGTCCAATACTCCAAATTACCAATAGTGTAATCGTAACGTACTAACGTGCAAATGTTGCAAGGGATATTGGGTGGGTATGAATTGTAGGGGAATATATGGGAAAATATAGTGGGCTATCTTGATAGGTCTTGATAAACAAGTCAATTTGTTTGTCAATTGTGTATCAGTACGAGCTTTGTTTAGATCTGCTGGATTGTTTCACGGTATCACCAAGTTCCGAGTATACAAGCTAATAGTTCATAACTTCACTGTTTTTTTAGAGCAATTCATAACTTAATTGTTGAATGGATTTCTTTTCATTAACATACATAACTACTAAATACAACAACCCAAAATTGATAAATACAACAACCCTCTTAAAAAAAATAAGAAACTTACTAAACTACCCTTATCCCCAAATTATAACAAAACTCTCTCTCTCCTCCCTTCTTCACAATCACGATCAACAACATCAACAAAAACAAAACAAAACACTCACCCTCACACTCACCCTCACACTCACA
>ONZK01001065.1:36688-58459 GCA_900322385.1 Pharnaceum exiguum | reverse complement strand
AGTGAAAAAAAATTTAAAAAAAAATTTCAAAAAAAAAAAAACCCCGTAGTGTGAGACGGTCTCACACAATTTTTTGTGTTATGGGTCATTTTGTTGCCGATGGTTCATTATTTTATTACAAGGGTTCATTACTACCCATTCTCATATATAAAAGGGGGTCACATAATGTTTTTATGGAAAAACTTAACTACGCATTTGGAAAAGTTAGTGTTGAGGCGCAAAGAAAATGGTCTAAATAACTTGGGGGTATCTAAATATAGTGTTGAAAATTGGGAATAGCTAAATAGTGTTAAAAAAAATAGTTTTTTTTTGGTAACTAATTGAACTTTTTTGAACGTGTGTGGTCATATAGCGCCAACTCGTTTTATTTTTTGAATCATTTTTACTAGGCTAAATTACTAGGGATAACCGGATAATCCCTACTTGCGGCATTATCCCAAAATAATCGAAGTTTACATATTACTAGCAATAATCCCTACTTGCACCACTTTATCCTGAGACAGTTTAATGATGGTCGGATACCAACTTTCCTGCAAGGGCTTGCTTACGTGTCAAAAAAAACAAGCATCTTTTGCTGTCAAAATAAGAACACATGCGAAAAGGTCACGTGAGACACACATGGTGCCAAGTTAGCAAAAGCAAGCCCTCGCTGGAAAGTTAGTCACCATTCATCATTAAACTGCTCCGAGACAGAGTGATGCAAGTAGAGATTATTGTTAATAATATATCAATTTCGGATTATTTTGTGATAATGGCCCTAAGTAGGGATTATTCCCATTAATTTTGCTTTTTTATTATGGCTTTTTTTTTAAAAGAATTGCCCATGAAGGTTTTATATTATATTAATTACTAGACCGAAGATAATCATTATATGCGAAGTCAACTATCTACGAGGGCATAGTATCGTGCTCCATCCAAATACGATCAATAAAGTCGTATGGTTGGAGCTTTTTTCGAATCATTGTTTGAATAATAATTCTTTTTTAACGTTTTCTTTTTAATCAACAAATTTAATGTAATTTTTTTAAAAAAAGGAAAAGTCATTTCCACATCAGCTCATTTTTTCACAACTAAGCTACACAATCTAATGAACTAATACACATATTATTTTTTCCCTATTAAAAGGGACTATTTCTTTATTTTACTTTGACAAGTTCTTTTATATATTCTAAGATGGACAAATTACTCCATGTTTGATTGTAATTTAAATGTTTAGTTTGAGATGTATATTGAGCATTGATTATAGACTTGGATGTAGTAGGTTTATTCTAGCCATGTAAAAAAGGAAGGAAGTAGCCGAGGCATCAGTAGTTTGTATGAAAAAAAATTTCAGTGACGATCGACTGTGTGGAAAAAAAAAACCTTAAAAAAATAATAAAGGAAAGGTTGGAAATGATACTTCTAGCCACATCAAACTGTAATACTGTGTAGAAAATTAACACGCACATCTGGTATCATGGACAAACAAAAAACACTTGAATTCAGACAATCAACCAGCTTGTACTGAACTAATTAAGATCCGTTCACTCATTCAAGATTGATATGGAGATAGTTTCCGGACTATTATTAACATCATGTTTCAGAAGACACAGTTTATGTGTTTAACTCATCCTGAAACAAATAAATCCCCCAAGTTCCATTTCTTTCCCAAAGCAACAGAGGATATCATTCAATCAAAGCAACCAGGAGATCAAATTTCACATATAGCAAGATTCAATCAAAAACACCACAAACATCGCCAACAACAACAACTGTCTCTGCAACAGCAACTTGATCTCGGTGGCGGTGGCGGTGGCGGTGGCGGTGGAGGTGTATGAGTTGTTTTTGTGTGTTTGTGGGGGGTGTTGGTTATGAGTGGTATGACAAATAGGGTCGTTGGCTTGTATTTAAAGGGATGAATTAATCAAGGTCGGTTGTTTCTTCCAGGGTTTCAGTTATTCTTTTTTCTTTTCTAATTACTGCAGATTTGCAGGCTTGCAGCCCAAGCGCATATTTAAGTTTTTTTTTTCTTGAGAAAAGATTCAAGAAGATTTGAGTGTGTTTAACTTATCATCCGATTTTCTGTTACACCCATAACAGTCATCAATTGCCAAGTATTTGCTCCAACATCTTGAATCAGACGAGCTACCAGTACAGTGATTGAATTTCCAAAATTCAATTTGTTTAGACTTCGAGGGTGAATACACACATAAACATCCATTGAGTACACACATAAACCATAGCAGCAAAAATCAAATCCTAACCCGTTCTCAGTCGTCACATTGAAAAATCATACCATTCCAAACAATTACATTACTTAATCTATTTCAGTTCGTATTTGCCAAAAAAAACATTGAAAATGTATCAGACTTCAAATCAAATCCCACAAATTCTTCTCTTCGATCAAACCTACAAATACACCTTCTCATCAAACTAAAACCCCTTTCAAAGTCCACCCTCTCAAATTCTTGGGAATTTTGCAGCTTTCCTTACTTTCTTCCGCTTGTTAGCCCTAAAGGAGTACAAAAAGCTAAAACTTCACTCTTTTTGTTCAACATAGGAAAGTCTTTGACTCTTTGTGAGCAACAATCTTGTAATCATCAACACTAGACACATTTACAAACCCAAAACAGTAACAAGTTAAAGGACATGGCATCAAAACATGTTCATTAGTGCAACGATTTTCCACGTAGAAACATAGACTTCAACGTAGATACATACCAAACCATTGCATGCACCGATATTTCCTATTCATGACAATGATCATGATCATTTTCTTTGCACAACAACTTGAAGGTACTATCTTTAACAAGAAACTTTGTACCGTAGCAGGAAAAGGGTTGTTTTCATTAGAATGTCTGAGGTGTGATTTTGTGAAGGCTGAGCTTGAGACACATTTGAACCGTAGTGAAGACTTGACTGGGAGTTTGATCAGGTATTGTGAAGTTGCAAAATATTTTGTAGGACAGTTTTTGGTGTTGTTGGGAAGTATTGGTAGTTTGGTACCTTCCATCTTAGATCTCTCGCTTTTATTTCTCATCATGGTAGCCTGGTCTGGTACCCTGCTGGCTTGATTAATTAACCGTTGAGATTGAGCAAACTAGAGGGATGGAACGTTTGATCATTATAGCCTTGTAGGGTTTGAATTTTTGGTGTAAACTTGGATGAATGGAATGGAATGAAATGATGAAAATAATTGGGCGAAATGCGCTGTGGTCCGGCGGGCCTAATGCGTGGCTAATTGGCTATGCTTATACGTTTGTGCTGATTAGGCCAAGGAACACAAAAGGGCCCAAGTTCCCAGCCCATATTGTTTAGTACATGTTCCTCCGGATTCAAATCGTCCGAAATTTCAAATCGACTTTGGAGCACTAAATTTTGCACATCCCAGTATATGAATTTGCAAAAGATAACAATATATAATAGTTAATTTAATATAAAAAATCGCCTCAAAAAAAATGTAATGAAAAATTTAATCGAAAAAATTGCACAATTTAACTCATTTTATATATTAACTAATTAATCGTCAAAATTAATCTCAAAAATCAAGGTGTTTAGCTTATTTTGAACAGAGAGGGAAGTACAGTTTAATCAAATTTTGTTAAATTCGTTCAGCTCATGAGAATTTAGTGTAAACTAATTGAAGTTTGGAAGTTTTGTTTAGTATATTTTCTAAATACACAATAAAGCAATTAATTCAACTCAAGTGATGACTATATATAATGCAGTAAAATGTATATTATCTTGTCTAAATAAATCTTTTGTCCTCAAGGCCTCAAATGTAGTAGATTGTGTCTAATTATAAGAAAGAGTTTTTTAAGTGGTTGTGAGTATACTTTAACCTTTCAAAAATAATAACGTGAACCCTTTTAGGTTGATTAATAACCCCAATCACGGAACCCTTTTTGATTGATTAATAACCGTAGTCATTAGTGGCCTCATACTAGTCATTTATGAAAGTGGTTCAAATAAACATTTCTGACAACCTTTGGGGGCTCGATTATCACCGGTTGGATACCTCATTCTAAACCAAAAAATAAAATAAAATCATAGACCCAATAAACCATGAGCATTTGTACACCAAGTATACATCATCTGTAAATTGTCCTTCATAAAATTCTTTATTTCATACTCCGTATAAACAAAAAAAAAACTCTTATTCTCATTACTTCATTTTTTTTCTTTAAATATTAGTATATCCCCATTCCACCAACCTCCACAATAGCAAATTAGCACCGCGAAAAAACAAATACTCCAACATAGAGAAAAAAATGTGTTTTGTAGGAAATTATCTTATAAAAGAAATTTTGTAAAGCACTTTCTTATATGGTGGTCAATATAATCAAGTAGTACCAAATTAGTTGGAATGTGCGATTGTTGTTGTTATGTAAAAAAAAAAAACTTTGCAATACAATTTCTTACAAAATAAAACTTTTATTAGACAGTTGTGTACAATTTTCTCTTTAATTAAATTGACAAAATAAAAAAATAAAAAATCGAAACCAAAAAGGTTTAAATTATTTTTTTTGATCAAAAAAAGGTTTAAATTATTAAAACAACTACAGCAGTAGTCACTGACTAAAGTACTAACCACCGCCAGCAGCTTTCTTTCTTTCATTCATTCATTCATTCACGGGCTCCCTTCCCTACTCCACTCTCTCTCCACTAAACCCTTTACCACCTAGGGTTTCATATCTCCGATCTGTTTTTTCCCCTTTCATTTTCCTTTTCTTTTTATTATTTTTTCCCCACCACCTAAGTTCCCCTCTTTTCTTTTCCTTTTAAATAAATAAAACTTCAAACCTCATTCATTCAAGTCAGTCAGTAGCTAATAATAATAATAATAAGCAGCAAGCAAAAGAAAATGGCAGACGTCCGGAAAAGAGCTGCTCCTTACTCTAACGGCGCTGGTCCCAAGAGGCCCCGTCAACAAGGCCAAGGCCAAGGTCAGGGCCCCACCCCCACCTCTCTTTTTATTTTCTTTCGCTCTGCTTAAATATTCTTCTTGTAGCAGCTTTAATTACTCAATTGCCCTTTTAGTGTGTTTGTTAGTGTAATTTGTTTGAGTTACTGGGTGGGTTTATTATTAAGTGTGCTTGTTATTATTTGGATCTGAGAGTAAAGCAGAGTTTTCTCTTCTTTTTCCTTTTTTTTTTAAGGGGTAGATAAGGAATTTCTTGAGAAGCAAAGGTAATTATTAAGTATTTAAGGAGTATATTTATGTTAGTTGCTGTTGGAAATGTTGGGTGTTTTGTCAAACCCAAAAACCCTATCTTTGCTGGTAGGGTATATTAGTAATTTAGTATTATATCATTTCATTTTATTTGGTTTAGTTGGTGAAACCCGGAATCCTACCGAGATATTGTTAGTTGGTATAATTGGAATGTTAGGATTTAGGAACGGGCTACTTGGCTGATATACTTGCTTGTAGTTAATGCAAGTCATTTGGGGCTTTAGGATACTAAGCTAGATGTTTTATATTAAACACCGTGAATTGGAAACGTAACGTGGTGGTCTGACATTTCCTGGGAATCGTTGAAATTGATATCCCGTCGCAATAATTGATTTGGGATGAGATCGATCTAGGTCTTGTCTTGTCTCCCAGAGTGATCTTCAGAATTCCGTTAATGGGTTTTCGCGGTTGGTGGAAGGAAGGAAACAAAAACTGTGATGTGGTGTTGGTCAAGTTTTATTCTTGTTGCCCTTATCAAGGATTCGTTAATGGGTTTCTATGTGCTAGCGAGGGTTGGCTTTTGTGAAGGGTGTTTCAGGGTGGGATTAGGAGGATAGAGTAAGAGTAAGGTTGGCTGCGTTGTGATTTCAATGGTTACAGGCTTACTATTGTTTGTAAACTATAGATATTGAGCCAATTTTTTGGACTTAGATTGCCTGTTTCATGGTGGTGTCAAGGGCTGGTGCGAAGGGTATTTACATTTGCATTTCAAGACCCTTGTTAATGTGATTGAGTTTCTCCTTGTGGGTTCTTCTTGCTGATTATGTTGTATTCTCTGGTAATTTGTTTGGATTTTTGGGTTGTTTTACAACATATTAAACTGTCTTCCCTCCCGCTCCCCCAACGTACCTTTTACAGAGTACGAGCTTAAATGGAAAAAAAATAGTGGTCATATGTGAAGTTTAAGTGACCAGAACATCCTTATTAGTGAAAAAAGATATCGGTGCTTAACTTCAGATTATCCTCGAATGGATAGTATGGAGTAGTGTCAAATATGATTGATAATTCAGTATGCTAACGTTTGATAATTTTGGTTATATAATAATTTGATACTATGTGATCTTCATGTAAAGCCGCATCAGATCATTATTTGATTCTTTTTCAAATAAGAAGTGGCTAATTCTGACACGAAAAATGTAATTAATGTCTTGCAACAGAAATGGAGTCAAGTGGAATAGGAAGCAAATCAAAGCCTTGCACCAAATTCTTCAGGTTCAAATCTTTATCTATCTAATAAATAATGAATTTCCCTTTTTTTAGAAATGTTTAAATTTTACTTGAAAAAATTCCATTGTGGCGATTGATATATGTCAGCGGAAGTGTTGCTAATATGGCGAGCTGTATGTAAGTATATACTGATTCTTCCAAATAGTAGCTGTGTGTACTGGATGAGTTGCTAGAATAGTTCGTCAGTCCTACCGGTGGAGGGACTGTAGGCTGTTGTAAACTTGTAATAAGAACTGAACCAAGACTAGTGAATCTTTTAGTTACGGAGTTTTTTATTCTTTTTTAGAACCAGTAGTCCGTCACAAAGATTTTGAATCAACATTTCAACAGAAAGCCTTCTTTGTGGACTAAAGCTAATGGAGCTTTTGTAAACTATCCTTTGTCTATTTTGCAAAGGAATTGGTCTAATTTGTAACCTTCTATTAGGAGAACAACTTGTCCTCCTCATGAATAAAAAAATTTCTTATCTAAAAACATTTCAACAGAAAGCAACTGTGTAGAAGTGATCTATTGTTAGTTGTATTCATTTCTCTTTTTAGTTGTATGCTTTTTCTCGTACTTAATTTAGGAGGGGGGTGGGGGAAGGGGAGAAGAAGCAAGCAAATAGTAATGTGTTATAAGTGATAGGTTTGGATGCTCAATTGTTCCTTTCTTCTGTTTAACTGATTGCAGTACCCCTTAGGAGGCAATGAGGGACCTGCCCTTGGCCCTTGGCCTCTCATACCGTAACCTGCCCGTAAATCTCTCCTGATTTGATAAATTACCAACAAAAAAGGATAGATTAAGTGCTTGTCGCATTCTGACCTACTGATGGCAAATTGTGTGTTTATCAGCTGTGGGTGTTGCCTCATTTCTAAGGTTTTTTTTTCCCGTGCAGTAAGCCTTTTGTTTTTGGCTATGTTGTTGTATTAGCCTCTTGGGCAAATATTTATGTTGAAGACTTTAAAGCGGACATTCTGCTCTGGTACTTTTGACATGTTTCGTGTTAGGGCGCAGATTTTGGCTTTTGGTATTAACTGATTATGTCTCTCATGGATGTGTGATTCATTTGTTTTTTTTAGAACCAATGTTTTCAGTTTGGTGTGGCTTGTGCTTGTACGTGTGTTTGTGTGTGCGTGTATTATTTCGAGTTCCATTTTGGTCCGAGATAGCTTACCCCAGTCAGTTTCGGGATAAATGCTCTGTTGTTGGTGCTAGTTCAATTGGGTATTTTCTGTATCTTAGTAATGATGTACGTGTATACTGTGGGAATTGCTTCTTTGAATGTATTCTATTTACAGGGCTATGAAGTAATAATTCTTAACTAGCCTTGAGATGGATCATGGATCCTTGTTTCTCCTCTCCTGCTGGTTGCTGAAGGCTATTTCTTTTTGGGTTGTTGTGGTTTGTGCTGACATTTTGATTAATTGATTCCATTTTTTACTTGCTCTTCAGAAACTGTATTAAAGTGAAAACTTGGCTTCGTAAGCTTTATCACTTACTAAGTTACATGACTCTGTTTCTAATGAAATTGGGAGAATGAATTGCATTCACCTACAAAGTCAGATTCGCACAATTTTTGTGCATGCAGTTTTTTTTTAAAAGAAAAAAGCCTTGCATTGTTACGTATATAATCTCTGAAGTAACTTTGTCCTCCTTCTCGTTCTAAGTCGAATTATGAAGTGCATGCCAAAGTGTCTCACATTTATAGATGCAGGGAGAAATTCTTTCCAAAGTAATCACCAGTTTGTCACCAGTTTGTCATATTTGAAGTGTTATTGTCAGCTACCCTCGGACTGACGAACTATTGCCTCTGTATGTTACTTCCTTGAGGAATGAGTGCTTTGGTGCTCAAATATATGAATTTGAATGGATTTATTACGGGTAATGGAAGCCCTGGATATCAAGAGTTCGTTCTGATTCCATTTTATCAGGACTTTGTTGTCATGTTTATGTGCAGTTGGACATTATTCTGTGGCCTTTCTACATTAACTTGATGGTCCTGAACTCGTGGTACCAGTTATTTGTGGTCTTACGTCCGTTAGGTTGCCTTATATGTCACAATACTTTTGCTAGAATGAGAAAATAGCAGTTATACAGTCACTTGTCTTGGCTTATTTTGAAGTTACTCTCTCTTTGCATATATCAAGTTTTCTGAGTGATATTTGTTGGCTCATTTATTCATTCGTATTTGTTGCAGTACTTCTGGGTGTCCATTTGGGGAGAGCTGTCACTTCTTGCATCATGTCCCTGGTGGATACAATGCTGTTTCTCAGATGATGAATCTACCATCGATTTCTAGAGTTGGGCCTCCCCCTCCACCTGCTTCAAATGGCTCTTCACTTGCGGTTAAGACACGGATGTGCAACAGGTACAGCAGCGCTGAAGGGTGCAAGTTTGGCGACAAATGCCATTTTGCTCATGGAGAGTGGGAGCTTAACAAGCCTGTTGCTCCATCCTTTGAGGACCCTCGTGCCATGGCCCCAATGCAAGGTCGTTTTGGTCCAATGCCAGGTCCCAATGCTCTTGCAGCTGGCTTCGGGGCATCAGCTACAACTAAGATAAGTATAGATGCCTCCCTAGCAGGAGCCATAATTGGAAAGAGTGGAGTGAACTCAAAGCAGATATGCCGGCAAACAGGAGTTAAGCTTGCGATTCGGGATCATGTATCTGATTCGAATTTGAGGAACATTGAACTTGAAGGAACATTTGATCAGATCAAGATTGCCAGTGCTATGGTACGCGATCTTGTTGCCAGTGTGAGTGCTCAGGCTCAGGCTCGTAATAAAGGTCCCGGAGGCCATGGTACTCCTGCTCACGGACCTGCATCTAACAATTTCAAGACCAAGGTCTGTGAAAATTTTAACAAAGGTTCTTGCACTTTCGGAGACAAGTGTCACTTTGCTCATGGGCCTGCTGAGCTACGCAAGAGTGGAGTGTAAGACATGAAGCTCTCCTTTGGTATCATATATTGTGATGTGGTCTTCATGATGGATATTCTGGGGCTTCTTGAATCTCACTAATCAAATGTAGTCCTGTGGAAGTATATTATGTTCAGTGACACCAGTCGTGGTTCTGTTTGCGCTTCTCATCATTTTTACCAATTTTGGTGCTCACTGTAATGCGTAGTCTGGTTAATTCCTGTAGGCACAATCTTCTTCACTGTTTCCAAATTTGTTACAGAGTTTATGATAGGACAGGCAATTGTTATCTGTATTTGTGGTAGAGCAACGAGACGATTCTGTACTTCTGGATTAGCACTGTGTTAGACCCTTCTGGAAAATTTAAGTGGTTCATGCTTAGTGTTTCGCAACGAAAATTTGTTCTGGCCTTTGCATTAGTCCATATGCTTTACAACCGGTCACCTTCGTTGAGCGTCAGTGTTCTATCGCGTGGAAGCTGATATTGCAAAGCGAAGGCAGCCAATGTTTGCTTAATTCCCAATCCGATTCTTATTAAGGCTGTAGATCACACAATCTGGGACTGTTCAGACTTCTTTTTTTCCATTTTGATTTTTGAAGGCAGGATTGTTCACACTCGCGAACAGCAAGGCTGTAAGCCTGTAACTATCCATCTCCCGTTTCCAGACCATCTACTGTGAATCAATGACATAGTGGCCTCACCATGCCTACCTTTACACTCGGTTGTTGTCGTTGTTGTTGAAAGTCGATTCAACTTTGAACCAAAACAAATAGCCCACACCAAAGTGAAACAAAATAGCCGAACCAAATCAAAACCAACAAAAATTCAACGTATTTTATACTCAATTTTTGTTTGTCCGGGAAGAAAAAAAAAACACCCAAAGTGAAGTGTTCCAAACTCCAGCTTCCACGAAAAAATTGAAAATTGTTTAGACAAAAACATAATAATTCTTAGGTACACTGTTTTTGTCAAAGTATTTGGTGATCTTGCGAAAACTACTAGTTCAATTGCTGACTCAAACCAAACCCAGTACCTAGCAAAATATGACGTATTTTAGACCCGAAGAGTTTGTTTTGTTTTTTTGTTTTTTAAAAAAATACACACCTGATCTCAAGTGTTAAAAAAAAAAAACTCTCTATACAGGGTACCTACACCGGAGCCAAAGCAGAAAGCCACAAACCATTACTGTTTCTTGAGACCAAAGCTCAAACCGCGCGTCTACTTTGTTCATTATCACTTGGCACTTGGACAGTGTGTAAACATCGCAATCAGCATCTATTCATAAATTAATTGTTTACTAATCTAAACTTTAAATTAGTGAACCATAAAAGAAATCTGATTTGAGGAACTCTTTATACTAACTTACTATTTTTTTTTTTGCATAAATACAAGGGACGTACTGTTATACTCGTATATAGAAGTATGTCACAGCCTTATCGAAGTGCAAAATGTCCTATTGTAAGTGAACGATTTGACCTCCTTTTTATTAAAAAAAAATGAACTTTCTGACTGAAGTAAGATAGACGATCATCTTCCTCAAAAAAAACAGAAGATAGACGATCATCTCCAACGTTTACACAATACAATGCAGTCGTAATGTCATATTTTCACTTAGCTTCAGTTACGTTTTTTGGAAGTTGTACACAGTTATGTTTCATTTCAGAGACACATGGCATCGTCGGTTTTTAGACACTTGTCCAGAAGTAGAACCATATAACCCTTTTTTTTAAGCCCACCATGTTTTTTTTTTGTTTAGGTTTAGTTCATCAAAAGATCGACATGAAACCGTTTGCTTAATCTTAACTCGAACAAGGTTATAAGGGACAATAAAAGGTGCGCAGAAAGTGAAAAAAGATCATTTTACTACGAAACTATAGATCATTTCACTATGAAATATTGAAATTAGATCGAGCTCCAGCATAAGCAAAATGTAAAATTAAAGTAGCATCACATTACGAAGCAGAAGTACATTACAAACACAAGACTACTGAAACATACAAGAAAACAGAAAACACACTGAATTTGAAACATATAAGACACCAAGGCTAATAGCTAGGGAGTACATAAAACAATCCCCTAGCCTGCTAGCCATACACCCTACACAATTACTTAACCACTGTATCCACTACCGGTCAATCCACCACCAGTCCCGCCACCAACATGCCTATTCTGGGCAGTGGTATGCCTAGTTTCCACACCCGTACCTCGAGCTATTGGGCGTGTCCCAACAGTACCCTCCACCACGTGTCCGCCAGCAGGCTGCCCTGTCCCGTGTCCGGGCAAGGCAGACATCTGGTGGGCCCCGGTGGGCTGCCCCATGGCCCCGGTAGTAGAGTGGGTGTGAGTTCCTGTTGTTCCACCAGTTCCAGTTGTCGCGGTCGCGACATTTGCTTGCTTCTCAGCAGCATTGTGGGAGTAAGCCTCCTGCTTTCGGAGCTCGGCCTCGGCCTTTTTCTCCTCCTTCTGCTCCGTGGCTAGTTCCTTGTCGTACTGGTCGTTGGCTCTCATCTTGTCAACCTTCTCTTGGGTTGTTGCCTTGGTTTTGTCCATCCCAGACTTGGCCGAGGCAGCGATGTTTGACGCTGTCTCCTTGACTGTCTCTACTATCTTCTTTCCGGTCTGCATCTTGGTAACTTGGTAAGTTTCTTTTTAATGAATCACAATGACAATGAACGTTACAGGATATATATCTGATAATAACTTGATGATATACTTGGAAGTTTTGTTTTTTCTGAGTTGTGATGCATGGTTCATGGGTTTATATAGATTTCATGAAGGGGGTACGTGGAGGGATGAAATTAAGCATGTGACACGTGCATTAGTACGTGTTTAATCGACGGACAAAGGTTGATGTGGAAGGATAAAAGCAGGAAGGTAAGGGTAGTTTTTTTTTAAAAAAAACTAATGTGTGTTGTGGGGAGGTTTTTTTGATCCAATACGTGTCTGCATTGGCTTGATGGGGAACTGTTTACGAAACGCAGGGACAAAATAATAAGGCATGTAGGTGAATGATATTCTGATGGATTATTAGGCTGCAGACATTGATTATTGATCATGTTAATTATTGAACATATAAACTACGTACACACCTTGTTCACTTGCCTATTCAACCTAATTAACGTTAAGGCCATTCCATGGTGTACGATTGATTTTAGAAGAGTGCCACAAACTCTTTTGCTAATCGGTTGAACTTGGTAATTATTCTACGAATGTATTATACGTCGTACTTACAGAAGTCACATTAAAAACAATTAATTAAGTCGACAGATAATATGCAGAATATATGTCCAATTATACATATGCTGATATGCATATATGGCGCCCCATGATAAACCATATCACAATGTTGTCACATTGCGACTGAAAATAATGTATGTTGTAATTGTTATGTTTACTAATTGTTAATTAGTAACTAGACACATTCATTTATGCTATAACACGATTACACGAAGTCACGAATCAGTTGTTAAACGGCTCGTTCTTGCTTAAAAGACAAATAATTACATAAAAGGGCATCTTTATTGGACATATCACTAGAGTCTCAACTAGGGTCTTATGTTAAGATTTTGCAAATTTACCAATAATGTGTGTCTCTTTATTTGAGACTTAGAGAAAGTATGAGGTTGAGTATTTGAAATGACATATCCAAGTTGAGACTCATATATAGTGTACATTATATGTAATAAATAAATAAAATGTTAAAACTTTGAAGAGTATCAACTAAATACTCCCAATAATGTGAAAAATATCATATGAGTTTGAAGTTGAGACTTTGTTGCTTGAGACTATATCAAGTATGTTCAATAAAGATGCCCTAAGATGATAGATCCTTATCGGTAACTAGCTTTTAGTAGCTATTAGCTTTTCACCGGTTAAAACAGTACCTTTTAAGTGTTCGATAATGTAGCGTTTAGGGATGGGGTAAGTTTTTGATATAGTATTTCGGAAAATCTACATAAGATAGCTTTTGAGGACGTGGCTGATAGCATTCAAGAATATTACTCTGATTTACACAACTATCGACTTCCTAAACAACTACTTTTTACCGAACAATTTATGATACAATAGCTAACAACCAACCGCTACCACATCACCTAAGGTCGCATTTTTTTTCTTTTGTATGTATTAGAGAACAAACGATACTCGTCTTTGTTACTTTTAATGTAATGATACCCTATTACTCTGCCTAAAAGATAAAGCATATGATCATAGAGTTGTACCAAAGCATGTACGGAGTGTTATGAATCAGCTAGTGTGATATATTATAGAAATGGAGCAGGAAGGTAAGACCGTTGATGGTGCTGCGGAATCTTGTACGTGTATTATTTGGCGGTAGCCCCTAGACAGTAAGCTGGACGTGGCGCAAGCTGTAGCTGACCACCCAGTCACCCACTAGGCCACTACTGTGGTGTAGTATCAAAGTTTGCTTCATCGATCGATCATCAACAAGATAGTTTGGTATTGTGTGGCACAGTGGCCCAATCAAGTAAAAAGCTTCTTTTTTTTTCTGTCTTCTATATGTCCCCCTTGATCGTATGAATGCTATGAGTAAGCGCTAACTAAGCATATTCCGATTGTATTTTTGTAATCAACCAGAAATACAGCAAAATGCTGATCAACTCTAGATGCTACGTACTTAGTTTATTTAATTATTTCTCTTAATTTCATGACACGTACAATTGACGAGATGATGATCACATTCATCACTTTGATCTATCTAGAGTATACAAATACTATTCTATCGAACCACGTTATTGCACCAGGTCTATACGTAGATCAAAAAAGAGAATTTGTACACAACTTCAGTGAGATATTGCAAGCATTTGCGTCAACTCAATCAACAGTACATAGACGACGAATCACGCGTGTATTGATCTGTTCAATCTAAATTTCGGATAAGGAACTTCATATATGTACTTAATTCATTACAATCAACTAGGTTTCCATTGTAATAAGTCCGGGTAAATTAAAAAGGATACGTAGCCCTCCGTTCTATTGGAAACGCAATAATCCTAAATTAGACCAAAAATGAATATAAAATAGCATAGAATAAGTTGTGGTGTTGCTTATATTGAAAGAGCTTGAGCTCAATTGAAGATTTTAATTAGCGTCTTTGAACTTTATGTTCGATTACTCGATGAAGCTTAATGCAAAAGGCGACGAATGCATTAATTAGCCGACCATTATTGTACCAGTACGTAGAATTGATAATAAGCAAAGCAAGCAGCCAATCTGCAACTTCCATCTAACTTCAAGCCATTACTTTATTCTTGTGTTGCAGGCTGCAGCATATATTGCTAATGACAAAATTGTAAATCAACATGCTCCACTTGTCCGCTTTATAATTGTGTTAATTTGAACTAACTAATTTGTTATTTCTTGCATCTTTATGAATATGTTAGCTAGTCTAGCTCATGCTCGTGCATGAGACTATGAGAAACTAGCTAGGATGAACTAGTTTTATCTCGTGTATGCCAACTAATTAACCGTTAAGTAGCTGTTTGATCTAGTCGGTAACGTACGTACTCTCAAAATTGAATCATCCAGAACAAACAAAATGCGAATATGCTGAAGTTATTGACATTCATTGTAAAAGGTTGTCGTTTGGTTAATTGGTTTTACTCAACTTCTGCAGGATTATGAGATTCCAAGAAATTGATGTACTTCTTAATTAATTAGTGAGAATATATATTCCCAAAAATTGTTTTAAATTTTTGTTCGGTTACCATTTATGCCAAAGAATGTGTGATATTCAAAGCTCATCACCACAGCTCAACCAAATAACTCTACGACTGTCATAATAATTCCATAACTCTCATAAATTCTCATAATTTTATGATAAAAAAACCCGTGTCCAACCAAAAATCTCGAATTATTCCTTGAATTTTAACTTAGATCGAAGTATTCAAGTCCCATTCAAGATATAGCTAGTCTACCCCATTTAAGATGGGAGCATACTGAGACTGTTGAGATAGAGCCAAGATCGAGATACCGGATTATCTCAAAATCTTGTTTAGCTAGATTTATTAATTGATGGAAAGATCATTGATGATTAATGCTCACTTTCTTTTTTCTTTGGTCAGATTAATTCTCACTTTCGTCTCATACTATTAACCTACTCGAGTACACGGTGAGGAAAAGTGATGAAGCCTGACAATTGAAGGCAAATAAAGGAGAAAAATAAACAACACTAACAGAACTTATTGAACATATTTATTCATACAAACACCTCAAGCATACATACCATAACTATTACAGGAAATAGTTATGCAAACAACAAGTAACAGACGTCTTGTCTATGATGACTAGACAATCAAACTCAAAGGAGCAAATTTAAAACAACCCGCCAGTAGAGTGGCCAGTGCCATGTCCTGTGTTAGTGTTTGCCTGCTTCTGCTGGGCGTTATGAGTATGCGCCTCTTGTTTACGGAGATCAGCCTCCGCTTTACGTTCCTCCTTATTCATAGTAGCCATGTCCTTGTCCATTTGGTCACCTGCTTTCATCTTGTCGACCTTCTCACCCATTGTTGCTTTCACCTTCTCCACTCCCGCCTTAGTTGTGGCAGAAGCGTCTGCCATCTTCTCCTTCATGGAATCCATTATCTTTCCTCTCTTGTTTCTGCGCTACTAGGCTACTAGCTCGATGTATTTCAGAGAACTGTTGTGATTTAGTGTAACGAATTGTTTTGCTGTGTAATGATGTTGTTGGTTTGGCAAGTCACCGATGCTCGGGCTTATATAATGCTTGATTATGTGACAGGTGGAACTATTATAAGCTGTGTAATTCAGCGAGTTAACACGTTTCATTTTGTCATCTTTTTGTCTAATTTCTGCATAATTAATGTTTGGCTACTCAATCATGAACTCTGCAGTTGGAATGTATATCTTTGCTTCCGTTTTCTATTTTACCGTTTGTTTTTGTATGACTCAAAATCTACTAATGGTTCCAAAGGCGCAACAGCCTCATTTTCAATGATAACAATAGACCCGGCCTGTTGAATTCGATTCAGGCCCATACAAGATTCACAATATCAAATATCGAAGTAAACTCGATGTATTTTCACTTCAAGCAACGAAAAGTCCAATGCAAAATGCTAAACCAAGCCAAATTAGTCACAAACTAAATCATCACCAGAAACAGAAGACTACTTATTTTTATTTTGCTAACAGAATGTCATACCTTTGCTCTTACAAAATAATTTATTGAACAAGAAAACTTTATTATCTTAGGTAGCAAGTCCTATCACTAGAAACCAGCAAAAGTTCACCACACGCCTTCATAGACCGACCGAACAGTACTATATCCTTTGTTTCATCCTCCACCTTGATCAGCATTCTTTTGAATGCTTGCTAGTGTAGCGAAGTTTCTCGCTCACTACAGAGATATAGACCTTATATCTCTACCACCTTGCTCAACTCAAGCAAGTGTGATCAGTGATGACAGCACAACCAAATAACCAATACTAGAGCTCAATTCACACTGTGACGTGAACTAAGTTCAGCATTTAGCAATTGGTGCAAAGGTCATCATCCTTGTGCCCCAATTGGCGCATCAAGTTAGTGATCATTGGACGATCACTCACCGGCATTCACCAGTGCAAGGTAGTGATGCTTATGGTGGATGTGGATTACTCGGATCGCTTGCTAGCCAGCTGATACATTGGCAAGCGACCATTCCTTGCCAAACATGAAGGTACTGCATGCTCCAACTGGGAAAGACTGATCACATCTATCAAGACCATGTCCTTCTCCTTTCTTGTTTGAAAATCCGGGGTAATCACTTAAATTAAAATCTTTTTCATCAATTAACCATAAACCGGCTTCCTCAGCGAGCCCTTCAATGTCCCATCTATCGAAGGGGTGAGCTGTTTTGTGAGTGACATGCACTTCACCGTTCTTAGCAAGTAGCTTGACTGCACTATAGAAAAAGCCGAGGACCAATTTCTGATGAAGCCTGCAATGTAATTTGAGTTACATTAATTAGAGATCGCTACAGGGCCCAAGCACAGATACGATATATAGTATATATTTGCAGATCTATACATGAGCAAAATCGATCAGCTCCCAGATATAGTGCCTAAATAACATTGAACTACTTTTTTGAAGGTATATTGAAAAATATATGTTCCATGCTGGTAATAACTGCTGAACTGATCAGTTAAGTACAACATGATTTATATACTCATCAAACCGTAAGCAAAATTGACAAATCTGAGAATAACTTAGTAATACAGTGATATGGTTTTGCGTAAGTGCGTATACAATGATTCTTACTCAATTTGAATAGGATTGTGCTCCAGATAATATTTCCAGATCTGGCCAGCATGAGGGAAATTAAAAACAATCCGGTCAAAACGCCTATATCGTAGATCATGGTGCTTGCTCATTTCGTGAGCATCCACCTTATGGAGGATGGTACAACCCTTGTCTCTCAGCACGTCAAGATTTTTCTTTGCATCAGCATATTTTTGCACAACTTCATCTTCTCATTGAAATAGAATGTCAAAAGAAAGACAAGTTGTTAGTCACGTGGAACAATATGTTAAAGAAAATAAACTAAAATGGGAGTAGCACTATCCAGCATCAAACATCAGATCGAAAAGATTCCATATCAAGTTTTATAATAGTAGATGGAATTTAGAAAATCCACTACTTATTGTCTACGATTAACGCTTAAAGGAGGGTTTTTTTTTGTAGTCACACTGATTTCAGCAACAAAAGAATATATCTTGTCTAAGATGAATATGTCTATGAAATCAGGCAAAGTGACATGTACATTACAGAATAAAGAGCGGTACTAGTACCATGTGAATCAAGAGAAGTTGCAACCATGTTAGTAGCATCACCAAAAGCTTTTGCAAGGCATGTGGAGAAAGAAAAATCCCCGTCCCCTACAAGAAGGATAGTTTGGTTGCTGCGGTAATGCATCATTCCACGGCTGTCCGATTGAGTTGCCATTGAGTTCGCATAGTAATGGATTGTTTGCCAATGTTCTGGTCTTATAAAGGCGGTATTGGGCTAACCTAACTTTAATTGACATGAAGTCTAGCTAACCTTTGCGCTTCCCAAATCAATGGATCAAAGTAGTGTCATTTCATTTTTCAATACTGCTGGATAATTGTACTACTGGTCATTGGCTTCGCATGGTAATGAATAATAGTTTCTAGTTTCTCTCCACCACATGGTCCACATTCACTTACCAGAGGTGTAGCTAGAAATCTTGAACGGCAGTGCCATGCATGATGACTTTTTGTGTCCCGGCTGAACAGATTTTTAAGGGTCGCGCAAATTAACGACGGTTGGTTCATCTCCATTCGCGGTTGCATGCATGGAACAAGCAAGAAAAAGGAGCCTTTCAAGCTTTAAACTTTGATTCATCATCCTTTTCACAAATTTAATTCAATTATTTGAAAGGAAAAATCAGAAGGTCCCCTTGATCTTTTCAACGACTTCCTCTTTCAGTCGAGTCACAGAAGTAATTGATCTATAATTTACTTTCATGATCAATTATACTCCAATTAAAATCTTGTAAGAATTGAAGTACTTCTAACTTGCATTCCGCATGAGCTTTGGAAAATTGATCTTCCGAATGTGATTGTGAAACAACATATTCAACCTGGTAGATCCGTAGATGATTCACCGATTTTAATTAAAAAGTGATGAACGTACTATTCTTTGGTTAATTTTTCATATTTTTTGACTATTTTTTCACTAGCTCGAGATATATCTATTTTTTTTATTAATAAATCTCAACAACGTAATATCACTACCTAAAGCTCAGTGTAAAAATAACTGGCAATTACTGTAAGTTTTTCACTCAAAGGAGAGTAGCTAGCAATAAAAAAAAACTATACGTATACACACAAAAATATGGGAAGTGCTAAGTAGATACATAGATCCGGCCACATAACCAATAGACACTAGGGGAATCTAAATAATAGTGTGTTTTGTGGGGATAAAAAAATGTGAACTGAAAGTGAACTGAACTAAAAAAGTTAAAGTTAATTAAAATTATAAATAAAACTGAACTAAATTGAGCTAAACTAACAAAAACTGAACTGTAACATTATCGACGAACAAAACATAGCCTAAGTTTCACTTTCCACATTCTTTGTCCTTTAAACTCAAATTCCCACATTATTTGTTAATTCTTACAATAATGTCCAACTCCCATGAATTAAGATATCACGTGAATTTTAGTTGAGATGGAATAACTAATAAACCTTGTAAAATTTATATACCTGATTGTAACCAAGCAAATACTTACCCAAACTTATAACTAACTCTGTTTCTTTTTGTTTTTCTATTTTAATTTTTTTCAAAGCTCATGCGGAATGCAAGTTACTAAGTTAGCAACATCAATACTTAAAAGTGGGAGAGTAGTTGCATGTACATTGGTACAACCGTACAAGTACAAAATTGTAGCGAAATAAATTGTGTACACTCGTTTTGTTGAGGAAATTTTTTTTACAACGGATTTATATATGTTACCTGGCCACAGATGATGGCAATTTATTAAGTACATCTAAATTCACAATGATCATTATACATTCCATTGCTTTTTCATTATCTGAATTTTCTTAAAAGAACAAATGCATTTTCAAAATGCATTTTTATACGACACAATATAATATTTTATTTGACAAGGCTAGTGGAGGAAAAAGGGCGTAAAAAATTAAAATACATCTAAGTTTACTAAAGACTATATAAGGTTCACTAACTTCAAGTATTGGCCTATTTTTGCAATCTTTATATGATAACTTACAAAAACCACTACCCTATCAAAAAAAGGAAGTTAGTATTTTACGAAACGTTAGTATGTTTTTCAGCTTTCATTGTTTCCGTTTATTTTGGGTTCTACTGCAGTACTGCGCATCAAATTCTATGGGTTCAATTTTGATCAGACACAGTTTAGCATGGGCCAAGAATATATTTTCTTCATATTAAAATCTAAGATGTCCAGACTCCAGTCCAGATATAGATAACACTGCGAGAGTCAAGTTAAACTATTACCATTTCATTTAGGCTTCAACCACGAAAATGATCGACCAATGTCACAAATGCAAATGAAAAAGTCAGGACAAATTGACGAAGACATCGTTTTATCATTACAATAAGAAGATAGCAATTTTTATTTGCTCATTCGAGTTACATTGTTGAACACGAATTACCTAAATAACCTCCATCTTTTGATTTACCCGGACCTTCAACATCTTGACATAACAGCTACGACCAAACGATCCCCCGTCAATTTGGGAGCATCTGATACAAGACTCAAGAGCTTAATTCACACTATTGAGATGGGAACTAAGTTCAGCATTTAGCAATTGGTGCAAAGGTTGTCCTCGTGCACACAATGGCTCTTCAGGGATCGTTCCAACCACCAAATAACCCAGCGGTAATTTGTGAGTGGCGATACCACTATATCAGGGCTTAATTCACACTTGCAATGTGAACAAAGTTCTGCACTTAGCAATTGCTGCAAAGGTTGTCCTTGTGCACACAACGGCTCGTCAGGGATCGTTCCAACCACATAACCCCGCGGTAATTTGGGAGGACCGAGACCAGAGCTTAGTTCACACTTGCAATGTGAAATAAGTTCTGCATTTAGCAATTGATGCAAAGGTTATCCTTTTGCACACGTTGCTAATAAGGTAAGTGATCGTTCCAACGACAACTAACCTACTTTCCACCAGTGCGAGCTTCATTTTACAGTGATGCTCATGCTGGGGGTGCATTGCTAGCTTGCTAGCTAGCTGATTGACAGATTGGCAAGAGACAATTGCTTGCCAAACTTGAACGTACAGCATTCTCCAACTCGAAAAGACCTATCAAATCCGCGGTCATGTCCTTCTCCTCTCTTGTTGCGGTAACCAGGGTAGTCATTCATATAAAATTCATCTTTACCGATTAACCGCAAACCAGCTTTTTCTGCAAGCTTTTCAATGTTCCATCTATCAAAGGGGCTTGAAGTTTTATGAGTGACATGAATTTCACCATCATCATCAAGCAGCTTAAACGCACTCTTGAAAAATCCGAGGACCAAATCTTGATGAAGCCTGCATTACGATTTGGTTTGCACATTAAGGAAGGACTTATACAGAAGAAGAGCTCAGAAATTAAGGAATAGAGCTGTGGTCAAGTTAGCCCCTTCGTGAGGTGGCCATAAAGGAGCAGAGGGCTCAAGAGAGGTGTCATGGTGCATTAGTTGAGGGGGAGCTATGGTAACACATGTGAAAGGGGGAGAGAGGTGTCATGGTGCATTAGTTGAGGGGGAGCTATGGTAACACATGTGAAAGGGGGAGATTGTTAGGTTTCCCATGTGTGTGGTGAAGTGTGGATTGTCCCACATCGGTGAAAGAGGGGGATGACAACTAGTATATAGGTTTGGTGGGCTACTCCTCCTATTGCCAATTGGTTTTAGGATGGAA
>ONZK01001064.1:69750-82652 GCA_900322385.1 Pharnaceum exiguum | reverse complement strand
AGATGCCTTTTGGGAGCTCAATGGAAGCTAGGACTACGTCCCAGTTGGAGTTGTTTGGTAGTGCTCTAGAATGGTCTCATGATTTGTGTAATATTTGCTCTAGTAACACTAGTCCTCAAAACTGTTTCAAGACTCCGTTTATTGCTTTCTTAGGTTGTAATGGATGGTCGAAAGACATCCCGAACACTTTAATTTCTACTTAATGCATGTTCCATTAGCCAAAAAAAAAAAAGAGGGCTTTTGGGTTTATAAGCAAAGACAGAATGAGAAAATAGGAAGTCTTGGAAATGTTTGTGGGGCACAACTGCACAAGATTTTATTTCACGGAAAAAATACTTTTATGATTTCTTAATTTCGTTTTTTGTATTTTGGTTTTCTTTCACTCTTGGGCAGTGGCGGATCCTCAACTTTGGTTTAGGGGTGACGGATTACAAGTTAAGTCCAACCTTTAAAAGATGAAAAAAAAAACGACCATATCAATTGTAAAAGTAAAAGATCTAAGGTTTTTTAATAAAACAATAATATAGTATTGTTTTTTAATAAAGAAAAACGAGCAAGTGAATCAATAAGAATAAGTAATAATAAAGGTACCGAATAATGACATTAAAAAGGTGACTAATGGAATATGTTGAAATGATTTAAAAAGCACGCGGTGTACACCAGGTTACATAAGAATTGGAGAAGAAAAATATACTAAAATTGGAAATTCGTGGAAAGAAAATGATAATATTAGAACGAATTTTAAAGAGAGAAACTCAATAAAGATAAAAAAAAATAGTAACAATAGGACATGTATAAAATAAACAAAAATCTTTACTAGTAATAATTGAAATAAATGATAAAAGATAGGAAAAAAAAACATAATTATTCATGTTGTGTCATTGTATGGGCCTATGAGGCAATGGGCCCAAATATTTTCTACTAGAAAAAAAGGAAGACAAAAATATGAAACTAAAAAGAAGAGGCAATGGGCCCAAATATTTTCTACTAGAAAAAAAGGAAGACAAAAATATGAAACTAAAAAGAAACCAACACTGCCCGCAGGAGTCGAGCACGGACCTCTTGGCTGGAACAAAAGCTGCTAACCACTCGGCCGGAGAGATTCTCGTGATTATTTCCGTTACAATTTGTATATAACTCATATAAGACTTAAATTTTCCCTTTTTTAAAAAAAATTTAGGGGTACATCTGTACCCGCATGTCCTTAGGAGGATCCGCCGCTGCTCTTGGGGAAGGCCAGAAGAAGTATACGATGCATTGTAGAATATCCAGAATGGTAAAGGACTAAAGTTATACCGTATACCGTATATGTGGTCACTAGTCAGTTTTAGTCACAAATTCAATAACACAGTGTAGTTACTCTATTTTTAAAAAAAATTTAAGAGAAAGTATTCAGCAATGTCTCTATCTTCTACAGACGGAAAACCGGAAATGCTACTAATAAGTTTGAAAATCAAAATCATATGTGGGGATGCTCTGATGCACTTGCCACTGTTGCCAGCATGGAAATAGAGCTTATGAGTAAGGCCTTGTTTTGGAGTTAGCAGGAGCAGTTAACAGTTAGTAGTTAGCGGGTTAGCAGGAGCAATTTTAAATTAGCAATTAGTAGTTTTGTAGTATAAAATAATGATGAATAGTAAAATACTCTTAAAAATGCTTTGTTCAACAACATTTTGTTGAAGAGCATTTTACTCTCAATTACCAAAAAATGTGCAAGAGTAGTTTTAACTACTCTCACAACATGAAAATAGGAAGTACTAACTACTCTTACAAACTAATCTCAACCAAACAACCCCTAAGACAAAGAGGAAGTACTTTCCCCTTGGAGGGTAGTCTTCTAGAGTGTTGGCACTTGGCAGCATTATACATACTAGCCGTTTAACCTTACCCTTTGCTTGTTTTTTTTTGATGGAATGGACCCCGAAGGGCCTTAATTTGTATTCATAGAATCAAGAAAATCACTACATGCCAGATCAACTATCTCACCCGGCATAGAATCATCCTCCATCCATATACGATCGTTGAGATCGTAAGGCTGAAGTTTAACTAACCTATCAGCTACTTTATTGGCGTCTCTAGGGACATGCGAAAAGGAAATAAAATCAAAAAAGGAAGACAATAACAGAATCTCCTGTAAAACAAAGCCTACTGTGGACCGTATCACTTGCTTCTTCCGAATCCGTGAGATCAAGGTAGCGTTATCACTTTCAACCTCCAGACGACGATAGCCCGAATCCCAGGCAATTTTCAGACCGAAGAAAAGGGCTTGAGTTTCCTGGAGTTCGATGTTGCAATGTCCTGGTGCTTGGTGGACCGCCATTGCTACTATGTCCCCTCGAAATCTCGAACTGCGCAACCCCACCCATATCCCCAATCTTCAAGGCAACCTGCATCCGTTTTCAGTTTCCACATGCCCGACGACGGAGGACGCCAACAAGGCGTGGCTTGTGGCTGGGTAGTATTAGTCTTCATCAAAGCGTCGCGGTACGCTGTCACAAAGGAAACGGATGGACTAATCGACTTTGCTACCTTCATTCCATCACCATAAAGGAAGTTACATCTCGAATTCCAAGCTGACCATGCAGCTGCCATGACCAGACCCACATCAATTTTTCCAGCTGCCTCAAAGACCCGGAAACACCATTCACGAACTGAAATCCCATCAGTGCATAGGAGTGATGCTGGCCAGTGGCCAGTAGACCATATTTCCCGCGCTAAAGGGCATTCAATAATGGCATGTAACGAGGAATCATCAGCCGCATGACATACCTCGCATATGGTGGTGACCTGGGGCATGCGACGTGTCACATTCTCTTTTGTATTTAGGGCTCCATTCAGCAACCTCCACACAAACATTCGAATTCGGGGTGGAATTTGGAGTTTCCAAATATCAGTCCACAATTTCTTCTCAGGTTCGCTGCAACTGGCCTGGTTATTGAGAGTTTGCTTCCACGATCGAAGCATATGGTAGGCTGATTTAACAGTAAACTCGCCGCTCGGAGTGTAATGCCACATAAGTCTATCTTCTGGCCACTGGAGACATAAAGGTATTTGCTCGATTAACTCAACGTCGACTGGAAGAAGGAAAGCATGAAGAAGTGCTGAATTCCATGTTCCGGCCTCTTTGTCGATAAACACCTCTACAGTGGTATCCATGTTGTTGAAACCAAGTGGTGTAAAGACCTTGAAAGAGATAGGTCTAGGTAGCCAACGGGTCTCCCCACACTCGGATTTTCTGTCCATTGCCAACGGTCCACCGCGCGCCTTTCAAGACTACGGTGATCGCACCTTATAGACTACGCCATAAATAACTTGGCTTCACACCAACCTCCGCCTGCAACAATTCACAATTAGGAAAGTAACGAGCTTTAAGAACCCGCGCACACAAAGAGCCAGGATCATGAAACAATCTCCAAAGCTGTTTGGCTAAGAGAGCGTCGTTAAAAGCTCGAATATCTCTGAATCCAAGACCACCCTCCTCTTTAAGTCGACTCATTTTCTTCCAACTAACCCAGGCCATCTTCTGCTTCCCATCCTTATAACCCCACCAGAAATTGCGAATAACTGAGGTAATTTCCTTGCACAGGTTTTTTGGAAATTTGAACAAACTCATGGCGTAGTTCGGAATTGCCTGGGCCACTGCCTTTACTAGCACTTCCTTCCCTGACCACGAAAGTAACCTTTCCATCCAACCTTCAAGTCTCCTCTGGATCCGCTCTTTAATGGGGAGAAACGGGCGCTTTCTCGACTGGCCCACGTGTGTAGGAAGACCAAGGTACTTAGCATGCCATTGTACCTCATTAACATTAAGAGCTTGAGTCACTTCATTGCGCACTGGGACTGGAATTCCTTTGCTAAAGGAGACGTCAGTCTTGTCTCTATTAATTTGCTGCCCCGACGCCTGCTCATACAACATCAATATATCTCTTATTCCCTCGGCCTGCTCCTTCTTAGCTTGGCAAAAAATGATCGTATCATCGGCAAACAATAAGTGGGAAATAACCGGCGCATTGGCACAAACACTATGGCCACTAAGGGTACCTGAGGAGACAGCAGAATGTAGCAAAGAAGATAGACCTTCAGCACACAACAGAAACAGATAAGGAGATATCGGATCACCTTGGCGTAAACCCCGAGACGGTCGTATCATCCCAGCAGGACTCCCATTTATGACAAAAGAGTACGAGACTGTTGTCACACAACGCATCACAATCCGAACCCAACTGTCATCAAAACCCAGCTTCAGCATTATCCGTTCAAGGAAAACCCACTCAACTCTGTCGTAAGCTTTGCTCATATCTAACTTTAGCGCCATACTACCATTCACTCCGTATTGATTATGCATCGAGTGAAAAACCTCAAAAGCAACCATTATATTATCAGTGATCAAGCGGCCTGGAGTGAAAGCACTCTGAGATTCTGATATAACCTGCGGCAGGATGACTTTCAACCTATTAGCCAGTACCTTGGTAGCAATCTTAAATACCACATTGCACAGGCTAATAGGTCGAAAATCAGTGATGAAAGTAGCCTTTTGTTTCTTCGGAATAAGGACAACATTTGTATGATTAATGCCTGGATTAAAAGGCCGACCATTCAGAATATCCTGTACTAAGGAAATCACTACAGGACCCACAATATGCCAGTGTTTCTGGTAGAAGCACGCATTCATCCCATCTGGACCCGGGGCTTTGCCAGGGTGCATTTGTTTTAGTGCCTCGAAGATCTCGTCACCTGTATATTCACAACACAGAGCCATGTTCATTTCAGCAGTCACCCCTTCGGCGTCACACACTGCAACACGCGATCTATACTTGTGGCTTGGCTCGCTGTAAAAATCTCCCGAAAGTAATCAAGTATAATGCGCTCTATCCCCTCCTCCGAGCTAACTTCATTCCCCCCTGGGTCATGTAAGGAGGTAATGAAATTAGTACGCTGCCTCATATTCGCCTTTTGGTGAAACCATGCTGTGTTCGAATCGCCATGCTTAAGGAACTCCACTCTAGACCGTTGCCACCACATAATCTCCTCGCGGCGTCTCAACTCCCGAATCCGTTCTAGGATCTCCTTCCGCTGCCCAACATCAGACGTACTCCTCAGCTTAGTTTCTTCTTTCCGAACCTCCGCTTGGACATGGCCAAAAGTGGACCTATTCCAATCGCTCAAGTCACGCCTGCATCTCTCCAATCTCGTGCCAAAATCACCTCCGGTTACACCCTGCCACGCATTTGCTATCACCGTCTCACACCCCTCATCAAGGAGCCACATATTCTCGAACTTAAAACGACGGCCTTTACGTTTCTTGGGTGCTCTCCCCTGGTGCCGCAGCTCACAAGCAATTGGTAGATGGTCAGAAATGGCCTCATCCAGGTTTTCCGTTGTAGCTAACGGAAATAAAATTGACCATTCAATATTCGCTAAAAAACGATCAAGGCGCTCCTCCACACTATGCTCATCTTTCTGTCTATTCCACCAAGTAAATACGTAGCCCTCACAATTTAGATCGTGAAGCCCACACCCCTCAAAAGAGCTTCTGAACGACTCAAGGACATTCTGGTTCCGAAGTGGCCCACCCTTCTTCTCTGAATTGTAGAAAATCTCATTCACGTCTCCCCCACACAACCACGGTTTATCACCCGCCTCAAACAAATCCTTAATAAGCTCACACGTAAGATGTTTGTTGTGGGTCTCCGGCCATCCGTACAGGCCCGTAAATCTCCATTCTGTCTCAACTCCACTTATCTGTACATCGACGTCAATATGGTGCAAATATTGAGATCGAAGAGCCACAGTCACATCACTCAACCACATCAGCGCCAAACCCCCTGATCTACCTCTACTGTCTACAGCCAAACTACTATACTGACTCCACTTTGATGCTAACAAAAACCATTCACTAGAACTCAGCTTTGTTTCCGATAGAAAAACCAAGAAGGGCCTTTTTACGCAAAAAATTGCGTAATGTATCAACTGCACTAGGTTGCCAAGCCCTTGGCAGTTGAGGCATATAATACTCATTGGGCCGGGCGGGCTTGCTCTCCGACAAGCTCCGCCTCATCCTTATTTCGGACAATGGTTTTTGTGACTCGGACTTTCTCCACTCCAGATTGCGTTACTTCCCTCACATTCAGTTTACGTTTCCCAACTTCAGTAGGGACAACGTGTTGCTCATTAAGGTCGATAGCCATAGCTGAGCTCGAGACTTTGTTGAACAACAATTTTTTCTTCATTAAGCCGCCTCCCTTACCCGACCTTAGCTTCCCAAATAGCCTTTCTTCCGCCTTGTAGGTATCATCCTCTCTCTTCTTCACCTTCCTGGGACTCGCACGCATAAAAGAGCCAAAAGGGTACTTCTCCACATCGAATTCCGGATCATATTGCTCACATTGTTTATTGACATGACCCAACATCCCACAGATATAACAGAATTCAGGTAATCTTACATACTTCAACTTGTAAAAGTTCTGATTTCCGTCAATTACCAAGCTTAACCCCCGCCTGAGTGGATAGCATAGGGGTAGGTCAATGCGAAAAACAATCTTCTTTGATAGCCTCGACACGTCAGTCTCATCAAACTCAACTAAGGTACCCTTCATTCTTGTAGCTATGAATTCGGCCATGGATCGCGTTCGTTTCAGTATCGGCAAGTCGTAGCACTTCACCCAGATTCGAATAGTATCGAAAGCCACCTCCTTTGGGTTCTCATTCCCTAGCATAGGCTTGAACAAAATCAAATGATCATCAAGGGTCCAAAAGCTCTCCGCCAAGACCTTGTCTTTATCATCCTCCATAAAGAACTGAAAGACGAAGAGGTTACGATCACCGTCTTCCTCCCTTACAACCAGACCTCCTTGCACCCTCCAAATCTTTCGCAACGTATGTTCTAGGAAGCCCGTGGTGTAGTTTCCTTGAGCAAAGACTTGCCCCCATAGACAAATTGCAACCTGATGACCCATATCTTCATTCACGCTCTCCTCCGGTACCACAAAAGCTTCATCTTCCTCCTCCAACTTGAACTTCTGCCACTCTTCCACAAGATCCTCTTCCATTCTAGTTCTACTGATGCACTAACAACTAAGCGGAACAAAAGGATGCCCTACAGTTTTCACTGAGGCCAAAAAGAAAGAAAAACACACAGAGCCCCACAACGCACAGACTTGCTATGAATTGGGTAACAAAATAATCCTTAATCAGTTAAACTGATAGGAGAGCATTAATTTTTGGTATGGAAAGGGTAGGGTTTAATGGATTTTCTTGGGGGGGCGGCTAGGGCTTTTTGTGGGTTTCTAGAGAGCATTTTTTCGTATATAGTCTCAGATTGACTCAGTACACCTTACCCTTTGCTTGTTGGCCAAGCACTTAAATTACTGGTAGTCTGGTACTCTGACTTTTATATTGTCTTTTCATCACTTGCACATAAAAGTTACTGGTGGGGTAACTTCGCTTTGGGCTTACGATATTAATTAGGTGGAAATTGGAAATAAAGAAAAGATCTAATTAAGCTAGCCACAACCGTTCTCACTGAGTTTGATTTGTTCAAAAATACAACCTCCGTCTCAATTTATTCTTGGGGTATTCCTTTTTTGCATGTTTCAATTTGTTCTTGTGGTTTCTATATTTGGTATGTTTTTTTTGGCGAAATGATGATTTTGCCCCTGCTAGTTGCTCAGAATTACTACTCTTCCATCTACCCCTTCCCCACCATTTCTCTAACACACAAGGGCATTATAGTCAATTACATGCAAATGGCCCACTGCATAAAAAAATGTGCCAATCTCAAACCTTAAGGATAAATTGAGACGGAGATTGTACAGAATGATCACCATTGTCACTTATGAAATTATCTGCATGTGTCAAATTGGTAAAATAAACCTAATCAGAGCAACATACAATAATGACTTTTAAGTAATCTGATCTGACTTAATTTATTCGAAAAACACTTCATCAACTGTAACAATTTCTGGCAAATCCAACGAGCTGGCAATCAAAAGGCTACACATCATCAATGAAATTACTAATGGTGATAAAAGGCTTACACACAGCCAACCATAAAAGATGCAAATAAATTAGCACAAACATATAAGATCCCAAATTTCATTAGCAAGGATAAATGAAAGGATAGTACAGAATTACTTGAACTGGGAATGAACAGTCCACCTCAAAGCTCAACTAGTCATTCTAGACAAAATATAGCTAGCTAAGCTTAATTAGTTCATGATCATATATCGTCAGACAAAGTTAAAGCCCTCTCTAAGACCTCAATTAATCAATAACCGGGACCAGGACAACATACTCCTCAAGCTTCAGCCTAGGCACTATGACCCTAAGCTGACCATGTTTCATCCCCCACTGAGTCTCTTCTTTCTTGAAGGAATTTGGGGTGAGCGCAAGACTGCCCACGTACCTAGGGACATAAACCTCTTCAATTTTAGACGGATCCTCCTCAAACTGCTTCTTGATCCCCTGCTGCCCAGAGATCACCAGCTCTTTGTCGTCGAAAAAGGCCACTGTGACATCTTCCGCAGCCAACCCTGGCATGTTTACCGTGATGTACAGCGCCTTGTCGTCTTCAATGATCTCTCCTGTTGTTCCACAACCACGGGTGGGTGTGGAGTAGAGGACAAAATGAGTCCCCGTGAACTTCTCATGCTGCAGTATGGGGTTCATCAGCGGCCCTAGGCCCTTTGTTACTGCAAATATATCATCAAACGTTACAGTAATGTCGAGCAAGTCCAAACAAACATGAAATCAAACTATCAAAGTATGTATAAATATCTATCTACCGTATATGCAAATTGAATACCAGGCCGTTTTTTCATGAGATCAGATCAGTATCTAGCTAGGAGCGAGTACAATTTTAAATGAAGTCGAATATTTACTATCGTCTAACAAATTAATCCGACTAAATTGAGCCTTGTCCAAACAATAACAACGAAATCAAAGAAGCTGCCATATCAATACATTTATAAAGTTATAATTATATTCCGGATTAAACTAATGATGACAGATAATAGAAACGTGACACTTCATGTTAATTTATCCTACTTTAATTTTGCTTCTACAATTAAGCTAATTATTAATAAACTACTAATTCAACAATCATGCTACCCATTTTTGTCAATTTCTCCTACTTATGTTTCGACAATGTTAACAAAACAGATTAAACATACAAGCAACTAAGCAAGTAACAATCAAATAAACAGATTGTCAATGGTTGACCAAAATGCCCCTATTTTATGTTACAATCATTACTTTTGTACGGAAATAAAAAGGACAAAATGGTCAGAAAACATACTAGTTTAGTACGAGCGAGTATATAGTATGATGACTTTATCAGCATAAACATAATATATAATACGATTTTTTACGGCTTCACTTAGCTTGTAGATTAGTTTCTGGGCAATTGTCCTTAATAAGTTATACTATGCAAACAATACATAGAGATTAAAAAACAGCATGCAGAGACGCGCAATAACATTAACATGAAAATGAACGAACTCAACGAAGGTTATTACGTTAATGATGAGGAATATTGAACAAGTACGTACCAGCGAAGGGGAAGGTGGTACGTATAGTACTGTCACTACTACTACAGTAGTTACGGCCACCGAGAGTGAGGTTGCTGCAGGTGTTGTTGAATAACATAGAGGAGCTGCGAGAAGTAGTTGCTGCAGTTGGAGTGATTAGGAGAGTACGGGCAGCAAGCGGCGGTGAACGGATGATCTTGCTCGCAATTCGCTTGATAGCCAACGAGGATGCCATAGTGCGGGGAGAGGAGAGAGAATGTACTACTACTTCTACACTTATGGGTTTTGTGTGTGTCACTGGGAATTGAGATGGCGGAGAAAATAAATGAGAAGGTGAGGGTTAAAATAGGTAAAAGCCAATGGTCATGTCATGGGCCCTTGATATTGTTTGGCGGAATTTGATTATCTTATTAAACTGACAAAAAGGGGGGAGTGTATTCGACTATTCGTATACGAATGCAAATCCTCTCAAGTAACTTGAGGATCAAGTGCCTTATATGTGATAGAGAGGAGACAATTATTTTAATGAGAATTATAAAAAAGTTCCCTATCCCCTCACAATGAAGTGCACTGGAAAGGCACCGATAACGGAGAAGATCCTACTCCTTCGTATACCCGTCGGTTGTCACAGTTGCACATGTTTTGAGTGCCTACATAATTTGTGTAAATAAGCTCATGTACATGTATTGTGAACAAAAATGCTTTGTACATTTCAAGACAGAAAATAAAAAAACAAAGTTTATTCTTACTAAATGTGCAGTCTTAAATTGTGTATAAAAGATCGTTAAAATAGTTAACCTAACACTCATTATGAAACAGAAGGAGTGCATTTCAAAATATTTCTTTTGAAACGCCCACCTCAAAATTCACTAAGAGAACACCTTAAATGTTACTTTTTTTTCAAAGATAATATCAACATCCAATCAAGCACATTTTTTTTGATATTGTAACTCAGTTTTGTGGGATTTAATTCAATTTTTCTTATCAAAACTCAAGTGAATATCGATCATTAATGTAATTATCACATCTTTCTAGCTACAGGATGAAGTGGCGTGAGATTCTTCGTGGACTAGAGAACTAGCCAGTTTACTTTTAGCTGATAGATTTGGAGTTGGTACACGGATTGATAACCGTTTAGGACATCAAAGCCCCTTTGGATTCTCCAAGTCTTAGGTACATCGGGTGTACGGGTACACATTGTCAATTTATAACTAGTATTACTACATTTATCATTAGTCACATTTTTAATGCCACTAGTCAGTTCTTTTGTAATTAGTCATAAATCCACAGGGTGTACCGGTACACCCGGTGTACCAAAGACTTGCTGTTTTAGATTAGGAGAATCCCTTGAGAGGAGGTCTCCTAATCTTCTCTCATTCCTTACCTTTTTTTACAAAAAAATTATCACATCTTCCACATTTCATACCTTTTGGTTGTTATTTTATCTGAAAGTTTTACAAACATACCATTAGGCATTAGGTGGTCTCAAAGCTAATTTCGCTTCGTACGTTTAATGTTTTTTGCTAAAAACAATTTAAGTGATTTAAGGGTGATTTTGTTTTACCAAAAGATCTTTTTTGTCTAGGAATACAGGAGCGTAACTTTGCTTCTAGCATTGTGATAATTTAGAGGACAAAGAAAATTCTTGCTAAATACTCCGTAAAATTGATGAAGAAAGAACGGAAAGGCGAAGATTAAAAATGAAGTTCACCAAATCCTAAAGATTACACAATTTTGGTTGCGCGTACAAAGTTAGCAATTGTCGCCGTCAATAATCTCTGGCCCTCTGCGTGTCTGCGTGCGGAGAGTAGTTGTGATTTGTGAACTTGTGACAAATTAAATACCGAGTCAGGTATATCTTTGACCCTATACAACTTCATGGAAAGGCCATGGACCACGGTCCAACTGAAGCGACTAGCCTAGTGTCCAGGCAGTTCAAACTTCAAAGAGAAAGGTTTTCCATTGAACAGTTTACAGTCTAACATGCGCACAAATAAAACGATCGATGTAATTACTAAATAGTGATAAATGCTTACACAATAATAAGCACACATCAAGAGGGAAATAAAAAGCAGATTAGCACAAACATAAGATCCCAAAATTCATTAACATAGATAACTGAAACGATAGTAGAAGATTGACAGTGCGCAGATCGTACGGTGTTACTAGTACTCAACTCAACTAGCTAGAGAATTACATAAACTGGGAACATGACTCAGATCTTAACTAGTCTTTCTAGAGAAAACATAAACTACTTGCATAATTAATTAATTAATATTAGTTCATGATCAGACCAAGTAGTTAAAGCCAGCATCTCAAAACCTCAATTAAACAACCTTGACAAATAGAAGATCCTCCCTCTCATTAAGCTTCAACTTTGGCACAGTAACTTTAAGCTGACCATTCTTCATAGAAGCCTTAGTCTTATCAGCCTTGTAACATTTCTGTTCAAGCTTAATGCAGCCAAAGTAGCTAGTGTGAGTAAGCTCCTCAACATTACGAGGTGTAGACGGATATGATTCGTACGTCTTCTTGTCCATGATAACCAAGTACTGATTGTCATCGATAAACACTACGACGTCTTCCTTGCCGAGACCCGGCATGTCTGCCTTCAGGTGTAATCCTTCCTCGTCTTCCTTGATATTTCCCACTGTTCCTGCGTCACCGCCGCGGGGTTTCTGGTACTGCATGAAATGATTGTCCGGGAACTTGGCATCGCCAGTTGGACTTCTTGATCCTGCAATTTCATCGTTATACACAAAATTAAACCAGCCCCTTATTATGAGCCACGCACGTCCAAACAATAAATAAAGCATGTACCATATCTATTTTCAAATTCAAGACACGATTTTGTTATATTTGATTGAACAAATGAACACATAAAATTAAATACACATCTCTAAATAGTACACAAATCATCCAAATTCAATTATCCAAAACCCATTTTGGGTTACCTGTAATTAATTGGACACTTATTACAAAGAAATTAAAGATTAACACTTTAAGTTTCAAAGTTCCAATTTTACCCCTTTTCTCCAAAGGGATCTTTTTTCTCTCCTCCATTTTTTCAAAGATAATAAAGGATATCTTAGACATTTTTTTTAGACCAACCTACAATCGAGAGTTTGTGAAGTTCAACAATGTTGCAATATGCCAATATCTACAACGTATTCATATTAATAATTCTTAGGCCCTGTTCTTTTCAACTACAGTTCAGTTCAGTTTTATTCAGTTCAGTTCAGTTTTTCGAAGTTCAGATCGTAACTTGTAAATGTAATAAGTTTTGACCCCGATATCCATTCTTAGTTATTAGTATATCATTGGAAAGGTCTCACCATGTAGTTTCATAAACGCACAATATTGATAGGGTTTTGA
>ONZK01001064.1:41960-57102 GCA_900322385.1 Pharnaceum exiguum | reverse complement strand
ATTCTGAGTGGATCGCGGGCCCCACAGGTATTGGTGAATAGTGCAAATACCCGTTATGTGTGTAGAATTGCTCGTCATGGACCACTAGCTGTTCCAACTAAAGAGAAAGCTGGTTTCGATCGATTTGAACAACTTATTACAGTCTGTGGCTCTGTGCAATTCAATCAAAAAATCTTAACTGCTAATCTTTTTATCAACGGTAACAAACCATTTCTGGAAAGCGCATAAATAAAACGGTCGATGAAATTACTAATGGTGATAATTGGTCAATGCTTACATACACAATCATAATGAAAAGCAAATAAATTAGCACGAGATCCCAATGCAAAATCCATTAACATACATAAATGAAAGGATAGTACAAGCCAAGCTTGACCCTACCTAGTTCGATCGAGTTATACTCAACTAGCTAAAGACTTGCGCTGCAAAATGGAGAACATGACCTTTAATCTGAAGCGGTCATTCTTCTAAACAAAATACAGTATAAACTCGCCAGAACAGTACGTAACTGAATTAATTATAATTAATCAGTTCATGATCATATACCATAATCAGACCAAGTTAAAGCCAGGCCAGGCCACCTAAAAACCTCAACTAATTAATCAACCTTGATAAAGACAAGATCGTTCCTCTCCTTACGCTTCTTGGGTATAGTAACATTAAGCTGACCATTCTTCAAAGAAGCCTTAATCCTATCTGACCTGTAACATTTCGGGGTGATCTCAATGCAGGCATAGTAGATAGTGCGAGGCATCTCCATCTGATCATAAGGTGATTCGTGCACCTCCTTGTCCGAGATAAATAAGTACTTGTCCTCATGCATATACATTACAACGTCCTCCGCGGCTAGGTTTGGCATGGCCGCCTTGAGGTGAAGTCCTTCCTCATCTTCCTTGACCTCTCCTGTTATTCCTCTGCTGCCGCCGCGGGGCTCCACGTACACCATGAAACGATAGTCCCTCGTTGGGTCTCTTGGTGCTGTGATTTCATCATTAAACACAAATTAGTTAACACCACTACCGGTTCTTGTTATCGATCGTATTGATTATTGTTGTAAATGTCCTCCCACATTGAAGAGGGAGGACCTCCCTAGGTAACAAGGGAGTATAATATGTGTGTGTGTTATGGTGACAAAAATGTCCCACATTGGTTGTGTGAAAAGAGTTAGAGGTGTTTATAAGTGTAGTGAGCCCTCCACCCATTGCCAATTGGTTTTGGGTTGGATCTCATGAGCTTGTAACACCTCTCCGTGGTTCGAGTTTAACAATTATATATATTGAGCCGAGTCCAATGTTAGTATATCTGTATGCAAAGTGAATACCCTTAATTTGTATTTCTCATATTTGATATAAATGAATCTTTAATTAATAATATTAGAGGTGGTTCTAATTAATCGATACGCAAATCGGCCAAATAATAGTCCAGGCCAACATTATTCAATTAGGGTATACAGTTAATTAACCATATACGGAGTATTAATCATTGGACACTTCATTCAAATAGATAATAACACTTTGTAAAGTTCCACTTTTACCCTTCTGCTAGATCAATTCTAAAGAGACTACCTTTTTTTCTTTCCGTCAATATTTAGTGCAACATGGGAAGGGTAAAAAGGGAACATATAAATTACATAAAAAGGGAACATAAACGGAGTATATATTCAACGGTACGTGCAAATATTAGCAATGGAACACACGTACGTACTACAAGCCGCATAATAATGAAGCTAAGCATGCAAAATCACGATAATGACATGGTATAAATAAATAAAAGAAAAGGAAAAAGGGCATAAGAAGGAAGATATAAGTACCCGCGGAGGAAAAGGTGGTGCAACGACCGGTACTGAGAAGGAGGTCGGGGTTGATGGTGGCGGGGTTGAAGGAGGAGAAGGAACGCGTGGCTGCAGGTGCGAAGGAGGAGAGAGTGAGGCCGCCACGTGGACGGAGGAGGATACCGCTGGCGAGGCGACGGAGAGCCATTGATGAAGCCATCGATCTGATGTGGGAAAGGAAGGGTGAGGAGAGAGATTGTAGTACTGTACGAGTATGTAGTAGAATTTGCTTTCCTGGTGTGAGATGAATGAGGTGGGGAGGGTTGATATGGGAAAAGCAACAAGAAATTAAAAAGAGAGAAATGAGGACATAGAATTGAGGAGAATAAAAAATGTTTGTAGGCCCCTTGGTACTCTGTTATTTTGGAGCTGAGGAAAATAATAATAAAATTGAAGTATGGAGTTATAAGCTTATAATTTTTATTTTTTTTTTGGCAATTCAAAGGTTTTAATTATGCATAATTAGGGAGGGTGAAAAATTATATATCGCTCGTAAGAGAGTACATAGTGTTTAATCTCTCCTCAGACATGCCCAACGCCATTAAACATTTGGCATGGCTACAAGTTTATCATTACGGACCCCTCAAAAAAAAAGAAGATAATCATTACGAAAATCAGGAGGTTCTGAAAATCCCCGATAAGCTTATAATTTCACTTGCACATATATTTGGCTTGACTAAATTTCACCCCGTTATTCATGAGTACCACATTTAATTAGTGATTACCTCTTTTTTCCACATTTAATTTTAAATTTATTTTGTTGGAAAGTTTTGGCCAAAATATCAAATATCAAAAGGTATGCTATCAAAACGATCTTTGAGTTTGTTGGGGTGTTTTTTTTTTCGTATATTGTCTTTTTTTCGTTTGCTTTGTTGTGAGAAATCTCATGTGTAGCACAACTGCACAAGAGAGTAACCCGGACTACCAGAGTATGTACTATCGTCCTAGACCACTTTGCTAAATTGCTAGTGCTAGCCTAGTAGGCACCACGGCAGTGACCGCACCATTAGTCGTTTAACCTGGCCTTATCCTTAATTTTGCTTGCAGGTCAAACACTAAGTGGTTGTTTGGTTGAAAATGTAGGATGCCATTTCACATGCATGAAATTGCAAAATACATGAGTTCGCACTTCCTATTAAGTATAGGAAAGTAGTTTGGTTGCAAAGCATAGAAAATAAAATCATGAGAAGTAATAACGAAAGCAATCAAACACCACAAAATTTTTTACTTCCTTGGAAATTCAACTTCACATGATGATTTGTAAAATGTAAAACCTCTAAAACTTGATGCTAGAATGACTTTTATTTTGGCTTCTCATAACTTGTAAAATGTAGCTAGTGTTGTACATACGACATGTTCAACTAAAGACGTAGGAACCCTACGACAGAGCTTTAATAAATGATCTTTGGATTTCTACTACCTCTATTTTAGTGGCTCAAGTGTTAGAGAGAACACCTTAAACCCTTAAATTTGAAGGTTATATTCTTTTCGCCCTCGGTGCCTTCATTTACACCAAAAAGAAAAAATTAATCACATCTTCCAGACTTCCACATTTCATACCTTTTGGTTGTTATTTTTTCTCAAAGTTTTGACAAAAATAACTAGGTGTTGTCAAAGCTTATTTCGCTTGGGTTGTTTAATGTTTTTTTTTTTCTAAAAACAATTTTAGGTGATTTATGGGCGATTTTGTTTTACCAAAAGATCCTTTTTTGTCAGGGAATAGAAACTTTAGCATTGAGATATTTTAGAGGTCTTGATAAAAAAGAAAAGAAAAGATATTTTAGAGGACAAAGAAAATTCTTGCTAACGGAAAGGCGAAAATTAAAAAAGAAGTTCATTCATACGATGATACGACTAGTCGACTACTATACGTTTATACAAGGGCTGTCACCACTCACCAGACTCACCACTACTTTGCCAGCATGATGAAGATGAGCCAAATCCTAAGATTACACAATTTTGGTTGCGTACAAAGTTAGCATTTGTCGTCTACAATCTCTGCATGCAGAGTAGCTAGTTGTGAACTTGTGACAAATTAATTACCTAGTCAGGTATCTTTGACACTCTGTTTGACCCTATACAACTTTAACATGGAAGGCCATGGACCACGGTTCCAACTGAAGCGACTAGTGTCCAGGCAGTTCAAAGAGAACGGTTTCTCATTGAACAGTTCACACTTTACAGACTTGCAGTAACCATTTTTGGAGAATCCAACATGCGCACAAATAAAACGATCGATGAAATTACTAATAGTGATCAATGCTTACAAAATAAGCACCCATCAAGAAGGGAAATAAAAAGCAGATTAGCACAAACATGAGAATCCCAAAATTCATTAACATAGATAACTGAAAGGATAGTAGAAGATTGACAGTGTGCAGATCGTGTTACTAGCTACTCAAATCAACTAGAGAATTAAATAAACTGGGAACATGCCTCAGATCTCAACAAGTCTTTCTAGAGAAAATTAAACATAAACTAGTAGCATCGGCATGGCATAATTAATTAATATTAGTTCATGATCATATACCATCATCAGCATCTCATAACCTCAATTAAACAACCTTGACAAAGAGAAGATCGTCCCTGTCCTTAAGCTTCAACTTAGGCACAGTGATGTTAAGCTGACCATCCTTCATCTCAGCCTTAATCCCATCAGCCTTTTCCCAGTTCTGGATGAGCCGAATGCAGCCAAAGTAGCTAGTGTGTGTGAGCTCCTGATCATTATCAGCTAAGAATTTAGGCCATGACTCGTACGACTCCTTGTCCATGATAACCAAGTATTGAGTGTCATCGTACTCATCGATAAACACTACGATGTCCTCCTTGCCGAGGCCGGGCATGTCCGCCTTCAGGTGCAGTCCTTCCTCGTTAACCTTGAGCTCTCCAGTTGTTCCTGCGCCACCGCCGTGGGGTTTCTTGTACTCCATGAAATCATTGCCCTGGACCTTCGCATCACCAGTTGGACCTCTCCGTGCTGAAATTTCATCATTAAACACAAAATTAAACCAGCCCCTTATATCAATAACTACGGATAGGAGCCACGTCCAAACAATAGTAATTAATTTTGAAATCAAATAAAGTACTCGGTACTATCTATAACTTGCAAATTCAAGACATGATCTTTTTTTTTTGGGTCAAAATTAGTACTTCAGTGATCTTTGAACTGAATTTCTTATATTTGATTATTTTGAACTGAATTTCTTATATTTGATTATAATGAACGGATGAACACATGAAACTAAATACACATCTCTAAATAAATATACACAAATCATCCAAAGCCCATTTTGGGTTGCTTACAATTAATTGGGCACTTATTACAAAGAGAGATTATTAACACCTTAATTTCCAATGTTCCACTCTTACCCTTATATTCTCTAAAGGGATCATTTTGAAAATAAAGGGCATTTTCGACTTTTTCTAAGACCAACCTACAATCTACTGTAAGAGTTTTCAAGTTCAACAATAATATCTACTTATTCATATTCAAAATTCTGAGTCTCCCCTACAATATCATATCATGCATCTCACAAATAAAACTATCAAATTAACTTTTTCGATCAGAAACTAAACGAGTATATATAATGACAATATAATGACGAATCGATAAAACGTAATATGTACGCTTATTGATTATAATATATTAATCATACGTGATGATTAAATTCATTAACATAGATAATAACTGAAAGGATAGTACTAGAAGATTGATAATCCTTTATATGAGATCATTCAATTCACATGTACGCAACAAACAGAAATAGGAGTATTATTTTATGAACATCACAACATATTATTCAACTAACCATATGTACAACAGTACAAGCAATATACTACGTATTATAAGCTAAGCATGCAAAATCACGATAACATTAACATTGCATGTACGTACATAACTAACAGAAACATCATTTTATGATCGAGCATCACAAGTTCACAACATACATATTCAACTAACAATATGTACGTACAAGCAATATATGAAGCTAATTAAGCTGGTAAAATCACGACAATAATATATATCTATTAACATAATAATAATTTAAAAGAGAAGGAAATAAGGGGAATTGAAACGAATGAAGAATTACGTACGTGATGAGGAGGAGAAGCAGGTGACCGTGGTGTAGTGATGACGGCTACCGAGAGCAAGGTGGTTGGTGGTGTTGATCAAGGAGCGCGTGGCTGCAGGTGCCAAGGCAGCAGAGAGAGTGACGCCGCCACGTGGACGGAGGAGGATACTGCTGGCGAGGCGACGGAGAGCCATTGATGAAGCCATCTCAAGTGAGGAAAGGAAGGATGAGGAGAGAGAGTGTAGTAGGCTTTGTTTTTAGTGTGGGATAAATGACGGAAAATGAATAATGAAGTGGTGAGGGCTTTTGATTGGTTTTTATAAGCAAAGACGAATGAGAAAAGAGGATAACTGGGAGAAACGTTTGTGGGCAGTTGGGCACTGGATATTATTTCGCGGAAAATAATACTTTTATGATTTCTTGATTTGTTTTTTTTTTTTAAAAAAAATCCATCACTCTGGGAGAAGGGGTACTAATGCATTGTGGAATATAGTCACAAATTTACAATAGCAGTCTTCTTGGGTTGTGTTTTTATAAATCTTTTGAAACACCATGCAAAATTAAATTGATACATTTTGAGAAATCACCTAAATTCACCCAATCACCCGATTAAACCACCTTTGTTGGACATTTATTTTACTCACTTGTTTTTTCTGGTGTATTTTACTCACTTTTTGTGTATTAATACCCAAGTTATGTCATTCCATCCCATCACTCATTACTAATTACCACAATATTTGATTAGTTTGGAAAAAATGAATAGATGATTCAATAATAATGTCATCTTATCTTATTTTGGACTAATTGAACTAACTAATTTAGATGTTTTATTCATTTTTTATTTTAGGGAGAAATTCAGCAGCCTATGTTCTACAGAGAAAGCTTTGTGATCGATGATGTAGTAATTAGAGGACAAAGAAAACCAGAAAGTCTAAATGTAAAAATCAAATTAAAACCATATGAGGTGATGAGATGCTCTGAGCCTCTGATGCACGACTTTGCCAGCATGGAGGATTATTGGAGGTGGAGTCAAATTAGGAGATCACATAATTTTTTTTTTTTTTTTTTGATGAAAAGGAGATCACATAATTGGTAGCGTACAAAATGAGCATGTTGTCATCGTCTATTCGTCTGCAGTCCCGGCCTGACTCCCTGCAGTAATCATCAATTTGGGATAGAGCTTCTGACTTCTGAGTAAGACAAAGAGATAAAAATGCAAGTAAACAAGCTTTGTGATGATGTAGTGATGTACTATCCCCTTGGAGCCGTTGGCCTGGAGGCATAGACTGCTTTGGTAGTGCTGATCTGCTAGACTAAATTGGCAGCATTTTATACTAGCTCCGTTAACCTTATCCTTCGCTAAGCTAAGCCAAGCACTTAAATTTACTGTTACCCTGACTTTTATTTTATCCTTCCATCAATTGTACAAAAAGTTTCTGGTGGGTAACTTCGCTTTGGTCTTGGGTGGAAAAAAAGTTGTACTAGCTACAACTGAGTTATTGAACTATTGATTTGCTTTTAAATACAGTACTTGATTTAAAGTGGTTCACCACTACTGTATTTTTTGGTCAAACATTGACAGTTGCAAGCAAATAATATAGTAAACAATAATGTACACAGAAAGATTTAAAGTGGTTCACCACTAGTATGTTGATTATGTCTAATATTAGAAGGGAGACAAATGTTAATTAGGTTTTCTAAGTGTTTAAAGAAAAAAACAAGTACATGCTTTGTTTCCGAATTCCCTCCCGAGGCCACTTTGTTCCTCTACACCTCTAGATTAGGGCGCTCCGCCCTTGCACCCCAGCTCACTGACCGGTCAGCAAAATCGACAGATAGAAGATTCAAAGTCATTAATCCTACAAAAAGATTGCACTAAACATTGACACATGATAGAAGCATTTTTTTGATTGTTTTAAACTCAATTTTGTGTAATTTAATTCGTTTTTTCTATCCAAACTCAAATTCGGTATCTATCATTGATCCTATTATCACATCTTTCCAAATTTCATACCTTTTAGGTTGTTATTTGGTTTGAATTTTTTGCAAATATACCACAAGGAAAGCTTATTTTGGGTTGTTTAATGTTATTTTTCTAAAATCAAATTTAGGTGATTTTGATTTACCAAAAGATCATTTTTTTTTTTGATGGAACCATAAGATCATTTTTGTGAGAATTAGAAATTTCAGTAGCGTAAGTTCTAGCATTGAGATAATTAGAGGCTAAAGAAAACCAGGCCGTCTTCCGTGCACCGGGTGTATATATACACCCTGTGCCACGTCAGAGACATTAGTCATATAAAAGATTTCACTAGTCATATTACTACTAGTCATTAGTCATATGAAAATACCCACTAGTCATTAGTCACATAAAAATGTCCATTAGTCATAAGTCACATAAAAATGTCCATTAGTCATATATAAACGATAACGTGGCACATGGTGTATATATACACCCGGTGCACAGAAGACTTAAAGAAAGAAAACTCCTGCCATGGCTGCCAAACAAATAATTGAAGAAGAAAGCGGAAAGGCGAAGTAAAAATCAAGTTCATTCATATGACGAGGGCTGTCACCACCACTCTGCCAGCATGACGAAGACGAGCCAAATCCTAAGATTACACAATTTTGGTTGCATACAAAGTTAGCATTTTGTGGTCGTCTACAATTTTTGCGTGCGCAGTAGGCAGTAGCTACTACGTTGTGAACTTGTGACAAATACCTTGAGTCAGGTATCTTTGACCCTATGACAACTTTGCTAAGGGAAGGTCATGGACCACTAGCTGTTCCAACTAAAAGAGACTAGTGTCCGGGCAATTAGAGAAAGCTGGTTTCGATCGATTTGAACAACTTACAATCTGTGGCTCTGTGCAAACAAAATATCTTAACTACTGTACGTCTGTACCTGTACTAATCTCTTTATCAACCGTAACAAACCATTCTGGAATGCGCATAAATAAAACGATCGATCGATGAAATGAAATTACTTATGGTGATCATTGATCAATGCTTACATACACAATCAGCAACCATCAACAGTGAAATAAAAAGCAATTAAATTAGCACAAACAGAAGATCCCAAAATTCATTGACATACATAATTGATAAACGAAAGGATAGTAGAAGCCAAGCTTGACTGTACGTAGTTCGAGTCAGTACTCAACTAGCTAGCTAGCGTCTTGCATAATAAATTGAGAACATGACATCTAATCTCAACTTGACATCATTCTAAACAAAAACATAAACGTAGCTAAACTAGCTATAGCTATTTGTTAACGATCAAGCATTTACCATAATGATCAGACCAAGTTAAAGCCAGGCCAGCCACCTCAAAACCTCAATTGTACTAATCAACCTTGATAAAGACAAGATCGTCCCTCTCCTTGAGCTTCAACTTGGGCACAATGACATTAAGCTGACCATCCTTCATAGAAGCCTTAATCCTATCAGCCCTATACCATTTGGGGGGTGAGCTCAATGCAGGCATAGTAGCTAGTGCGAGTAGGCTCCTTCTGAATCTTATCATCAGCTGACTCGTACGTCTCCTTGTCCGTGATAAACAAGTACTTGCCCTCATCCAAATAGATTACCACGTCCTCTTTGCTGAACCCCGGCATATCCGCCTTCAGGACTAGTCCTTCCCGAATATCTACCTTGGCCTCTCCTGTTGCTCCTTTCCTGCCGCCGTTCGGTTCCTTGTACAGCATGAAATGATTGTTCGGTGGGTATCTTGGTGCTGCGATTTCATCATTAAACACCAATTAATTAAAACCACCGGCCCTTATTATCTAATTGATTGTTACTTACATTGAGCCAAGTCCAAAATCAATACCTTTAATTTGTATTTCTCATATTTTGATTGAATTTAATTAAATGAAATCAAAATACATATATAATTAAAATACATCTTTAATAATATTAGAGGTGCGTGGTTCGTTCTTAATTAATTTACACGTACATACACAAATCGGCCAACATTCAGTTAGGCTAGAGTTAATAAACAACATAATTAATCATTGGACACTTCATACAAATAAATAATAATAACACTTTTTAAAGTTCCACTTCTACCCTTCTACTAGATCAATTATTCTAAAGGGACGACCTTTTTTTCTTTTCCCCCAATCAATTCTAAATAGATCAAATAGATAGAACGCATGTACACGTAAACTTAATGATGACTTAACTATAATGTGATTTTGCAAATATGCTCGTAGCTTAATTATTAGTTGGGATATAATTTATATCATCACGTAAACACGTACATATTCAGTATTCACATGTAAAAACAACATAAACAAACATCAAAACATGCAAAGTAATTAACGATAGTAATTAATATGGCCGGTATGAAAGAAAAGGAAAAAAGGGCATATATACATACTATATATACGAATGAAGAATTACGTACCGGCGGAGGAAAAGGTGATGGAACGACGCTGGGTACTAAGAGCGAGGTTGGTGGTGGTGGTGTTGAAGGTGGAGGAGCGCGTGGATGCAGGTGCGACGGCGGAGAGAGTAGTGAGGCTGCCACGTGGACGGAGGATACTGCTGGCGAGGCGACGGAGAGCCATTGATGAAGCCATCTGATGATGATGTGGGAAAGGAAGGATGAGGAGAGAGAGTGTAGTAGAGTATTTGCTTTGCTAGTGTTTTTGGTTTGCTATGGTGTGTGTGAGATGAAGGACACGGAGAATTAGTGACTGAGGTGGGGAGGGTTTATATAGGGAAAGCAACAAGAAAAAAATGGAGAGAAATGACGGATAAAAAATGTATGTAGGCTCCCTGGATATAAATTATTAGGTTGTATAAGTAAACACTACGGCTTATTTCCCATTTTTATTACTGTAATTTTCTTTTAATTGCGGAATTTAGATACTAGCTTAGTCACATCTACAGGTGGTGTCAAATCTTATTTTGAGTTCAAGCAGATGTTTGGATCATTACACATTTACACACCTCCAAGAGTGTAATAGTAGAATTAAAAAATGGTACCTCAAGGTTCAAGCGGACAATGGTACCTCAAGGTTCAAGCAAATTAAAAAATGAACGGAAAGCCTAGTTCAAAAAGCATGGCATGGAGATCAGGAGATGGAGTCAAATTGCGAGGTCACACAATTCCTTGCGTACAAAATATTGCATTTTGTCGCCGTCTGCAGTCTCTGCAGTTTGTTGTGAGAAAGCTCCTGTGAAGCACTACTGCACAAGAGACTAACCAGACTACCAGACTACCAGACTATGTTCTATCCTCCTAGACCACTTTGCTAAATTGCCTAGTGCTAACAGCATTGTACGAGTATTAGGCAATAGGCACCACTAGTCGTTTCATTTAACCAGGCCCTATCCTTCTGCTTGCAGGCCGGCCAAGCACTAAAACTTGCTGCAAGAATGACTTTTATTTGGGCTTCTCATCACTTGTACAATGTGCAGTTGAACTGTTGTACACTTGTACATAGGCTAGTGTTACCGGTGGCCAGGGTAATACTACTACTTTTCTCTTTAGGCAAAAATTTATACGGAGTTTTTTTTTTGAGACCCTTTGGGTAACATCATATTGATTGGTTTCACACTTTTACTTACCGTATTGACCTCATGTGAATCAGACTGGGCAAAGCAAAACGACTAACAAGAAACCTCATGTGAATAGTGCCAGTAAACCATTGATAGGTAACTTCCTGAAATCTGTCGACACCCATATAACTTTAGAGCAACCGTATCTGAGACAAAACAGCAATATGCATGTTCATAGCAATTTACTACTCCCTCTGTTTCTAAAAGTTCTTCCACTTTTTTGGAGTGCACACATATTAAGAAAGCTGGAAAAAGACTAATTTATCCTCAACAAGTGGGTGAGTGAGAATGAGGGTTAGGGTAATTTGGGCTAAAGTACAAGGGATAAATGAGTCATTTAGTCAAAAAATCATGCTAGATTTGAAAAGTGGAAGAACTTTTTGAGACAAACAAAAAGGAAAAAGTGGAAGAACTTTTAGAAACGGAGGGAGTAGTACTTTTGACAAAGAGTCTACTTGACAAAAACCAACATACAGGCAACATAATGGTTTACATCATAGCTTCAGAGTTCAAATCAATTAAGCAGTCTTCCACTGATCAACTTATGTCTATTCCCAGTACATTACAATCTTCCTATCTTCCTCTCCCTGAAGAAAGTTCAGATGTTTTACAGGAAACCTCCAACCGAGGATGTAGGTGCTTGTTACAGTACAGATAAGATATCTTCTAGCTAGCAGGAAACTTTTAACAGACACAAAAAAAAAAAAAAACAGAAGAAAAGAAAGAAAGACAACTGCTACAAGGTTAATCGTGTAATTGATCACTTGCAGTTTTCGTAAGTTCTATTTATTGACATCAAGCTGGTGGAAGATAGCCATGTCCAGCAAAAGATCGACCTATACCACAATGTATGAGTACAGATTCCCCTAAAAAATAGTTCTTCAGATGCAAGAACAATCATCTTCAACTAAATCAAGGACCAATCCAATAGTTCAAAGTTCCTCGAAGGAAACTTCACATACCGCGAACCAAGAAAATGCAGTTCACAGGTACCAACTTTGCTGAGCCACATACACTCAGACACAATCTCTACTGATTATGGTAACAATACAGAACATCGGAAAGGCAATTGCACCAGCTAGTAGAACGGCTCAGTTTAACCCTTGGGTAGGTTTTATCCAAACCTGTATCTGAACCACAAAAAAAATGAAATCGGCCCAGACTTCGTGAGGGATTATGCAGCCTTCAGCAAAGTCCTCTTCCAGATCAGAACTATCACTTATTATCATTAGATTTTCCTGTTCCTCAGCAGCAGTGCCCTCTTTCCTTACATCACCATCGATTGCCTTGTCTAAATCCTCTTCCTGCGCAGCGGTGTCCTTTTCCCCTGCTTCACCATCATTTTTCTTGTTATCCCCTGCCTCATGTACATGTCCCCCTTCCTCTGCAGAAATAACTACTTCCCCTTCTGCACAATCTTTTTCCTTGTTATCCCCTGGAAAATTAAGTTCATAGTCCTCTGCATCGATATACCAACAATGTGCCTGAGGCCAGATCTCATCTGGCATATCCTCCCAAGTACCAGGTTCCAGACCTATGTGAGCCTGGTAGTAATAGTATACCACTCGGCGAAATATATTGTAGGACTGACTAACAATCCAACGAGGAATTCTCAAGTTCCACAGCACCTGTGTATCCGATTGAACTGTTAAGGCAATAAGGTCAAATCCTCCAAGGTCGGGATACATTACCACATACTCCAGCTTACTTGAGAACACATCCCAAGAAAAATCAAGAGGGTCCAATGGTCTCTCACTCCCTTTATCTGTCCAGTAATAGGTTGCTGCATAGTACCTTGGTGCCCATGGCCATCGAATATGAGGCAAGGAGTTTCCGAGGTTGTAGGGACACACACGCCGAATTTCCCTAGCAAAGGTGTAGTAACCTCTACAGATATCAATGTTAACTTCTGCTAGTTTTTTGTCACCGTGCGCCCGCCTCTCAAATATAGGGATCATTCTGCAAAATGTTACACGCTTCCTTTTTTTCATAGAAATTTTAGCATCATTCGGTGACTTCTGTGGGAAGTGCAGGAAGAACAAGTCAATCTCTGACATTGGCCTCTTGCCCTTGGGATCACTGCTCGAAGATGCTTCATAAGTAGGAAGGAAACGGAAAAAAAAAACTTGAGAGATGAGGGAAAAAATTCAAGGCACGATTTACAGGCACACCATTGAAATGAACAATGAAAAACTTACCTGACAGTGGTATCTTTCTGTGTTTGTATGCAGGTGGTGCAACTTTCGAGAGTGCACCTAGTGTAAGGGAAGATAGAGAGATAAATTTGAGGAGATCATAAACTTAAATAGCATGAGCAAGCACATTAATTAGTTTATACATATGAGCAAAGAAGAAGAGAGATTCCTGACCAATTAAGAGCAAAGCCTTGCAAAATAGCTGGATTATTAATTTGGATAGTCTTGCAGCAGCCACCATGTTCTGTGAAGACCTATTATCATATAGCCAAAGTGAAGCCGACTTCACAGGATCGGACGCTTGCATTTCATCATTCCACGGACATAGAATATGAGGCAAAGAGTGCCCAAGGTAGAAGGGAGACAGACGCAGAACTTCCATTGCAAAGGTGTAGTAACCTCTGTACACATTAATGTCGACTTCTGCAATCTTTCTGATGCCCTCATGCGTCTTCTTGCTCGCTTGCTGTTCTGACTTGTGTAGTTCCTTGTGAAACTCTATTAATTTCATACATACATACAAAACAAAAGTAAAGTAATCAAAATGAGAACCTCAGTTCTAGTCACGGCAATACAATATAACATTCAGTAAAATAGCAAAGTACTGGTTTACCTAGTACAGACCACATACAAATGCACACACAATTAAACTAGGAGACAAGTAGCTAGCATTCCCTTTTTCTTTTCTTATTTGAAATGAGACAAGGCTAAGAGTTTTGACTAGGTCGCCAGCATTATTTCTAAAGCAATGACAAAACAACAACAACAACAACAACAACCGAGTATAAATCCCCATTCAATGGGGGTGCTCAGGGTCGGGATATACGCAACCTTACCTCTGTTTAAGAAAACAAAGAAGTTGTTTCCGAGATTGACTTCTAAATGACAATATCCTCTAAAAAAATTCAAGAACAACTACACACCCTTGATCCTGAACTCATTGTGGTCGGCTAACACTACAACATCAACAACCGAGTGTAATCCCCATTCAAATATTCAATGGGGCTGCTAGGGGGTTCGGCTAACAGTAATACAAACCAAATGCAGAATTGAGTAATTTACAAAGATACTGATTTTTATGCTAGTAATAAATTTCCCAACATTATTAAAACTCACCCAAAGGCCAAGCATTAAACAGCAAAGATTTTACCAAGATTTTACCTTTCCATATAACTAAAACTAACCAAAACAACAAAATTAACTAAATATGCTGCCAATATGATTATACAGTATAGTTCTGCTTATATAATATCCAAGAAACCAACTTATTTAGCTATTTACTTTTCTTTTATTCTTCGGTTTCAATTTAAAGAAAATTAAAAAGTGTTTTTTACAGTCACCTCACAGGTGGTACAACTACACTAGCAAATTTAGAATAAGTACAGAGTAATTAACTAACAATGCAGGAATATAATATTTAATTATTAAATAAAATAGAAAGAACAATAATCTCAGAACATTCAAGAAAGGAA
>ONZK01001064.1:20726-41615 GCA_900322385.1 Pharnaceum exiguum | reverse complement strand
GATACCTTGAAGAGCATATGGATTGAGCACCTCCATAATATTCAAGTTGTTTAATTTCACTGTTTCACAAACAAGAAAATGTAATTAATTATTAGTAAAAAGAAACGAAAAGGGGAAAATGATGAAATTAAAGAAACAGTTAAAGAAGCATAAGGAAGGAAGTTAGGGGTTGTTAGGTATTTTACCTTCGGCGATCAATCTTCTTTGGTTACAATTTGAGTAGTGAGAAGGAGGAGGAGAGAGAGTGGAGTAGAGTGTCACAAAATGAGGAGAGGAGGAAATGAAATGAAATGACAGTGATTTTTCTTTCACAACATGAATTGGCGGTTTATTTATAGGTGCCGGGCCGGCTGACGTAGTGGGTATTGTTACTAAAAAAATAAAAGGAAAAATATTACCGGCTGATGAGTTTTATCAATCCTAATTGTTCATGAGTTGGCCTATAATGTTTCAACATTTTTTTTTATCTTTTCACTTCAATTTTTCATTTATTTGCACTTTCAAAATAGTTCTTCTATTTGTTCCTAGCAATTTTCGGTTCAAAATTAGTTATAAGCTTAACTATATTTAGTCATTAAAAGTCTATATAGGAAATTTGTATGCACCCTCCTTATATATGAGACAGATAGAGTGAGTCTTGATTCCATAATAATAGAAGTGAGTGAACACTTTGATTTTGTGAGGATTACAAATTAAAACCCATATAAATTAGGGGGTTTAATTTGGAGAATGGAGGTCAACCAAAATATATGAATACGAAATGTTAAAAAATGTCAACCAAACACCAAGTATGAAGTAAGAACTCAAACCCATTACTCATGTCCATACATCAGTGCAACACCAAAGGAGGTCTTAAAGCAACGCAAATGCGCAGATCTTCTACATTTCACTTCCCGTAACCAAACTCGAAAAATTCTGTTTCTCAAATACTGTACTTTCATCATTGGGAACTCGATACACAGATCATCCATATCCAAATGCAGCATTAATTGAACATCTCTTCTTATATACACAACAAATGTGGTACTCTCAGTACAAAACAATTACAAAACATATCAATGATTTGATGTCTTTAATTGGACCAAAATCATGGTGCGCTAAACTGAGTTTCATGGAAGAACTAACAACTATCCAAGATTGAATCAAGAACAAAAGACATGTATGTACAGGTATTTCGCCTCTTTCAACGGTTCAACCACAGATGATCGGAAGTGATCAGAAGTCACTATGTATCACGGAAAGTAAAATAGGCCTTCAGGAATAGCACTTAAATCAGCTAGCACAACACCTCCGTATAAGTGTATAACCCTGGGGGTAGTTAAATTCTGACCTCCATGAGAGACAAATCCTCTACGAACCCATACCAAAGATCTTCATCTATTCCAAAAATATCAATCCCTTCGTCCAAATTAATATCCTGCTCTGTAGGAATATCCACTTCTTCACCATCATTTACCACATTATCCTCTGGAATTTGAAGTAAATCTCTCCATGAAACTCCATCTCCTTCGTCCAAATTTATATCCTGTTCTGTAGGAATATCCTGTTCCACTTTTTCACCACCCATTTCCACAAAATCCCCTGGAAATTGAAGTAAATCTCCCCGTGCATCGTGGTACCAACAGTGCGCATGAGGCCAGATCACAAATGGCATATCTACAGGAAATCCAGGTTCTAGACCCTTGTACGCCTGATAGTAAAAGTATATAACTTGCCGAAACACCCTGTAGGACACTGAAGCAATGGAGCGCGAAAATCTCAAGTTCCAGAGCAATTCATCAGCATAGTATACTGTTAAGGCAATCAGTTCTTCTCCCAGATCAGGATACACTGCCACATACTCTAGCGTCCAAAAGAAATAATCCCAAGCTTCAACTAGTGGGTCCAATGCAGTCTCACGTCCTTGAAATTTCCAGAAATATTCTGCCTTTTGGTACCTTGGTGCCCAGGGCCATAGAATATGAGGCAAGGATTTGCCGAGGTCATAGGGGCACTTACTCCGAATTTCCTTTGCAAAAGTATAGTAACCTCTGCAGGCAGAAATGCTCACTTCTACGATCAGTTTGTCCTCCTTATTCGCCATTCTCTCATATATAGGGATCAAACGGAACTTTCTCAAAGGCCACTTTTCTGATGCAGAGACTAAACAGCTAGCCCCATCTTCTTCAGCATCAACTGGTAACTCCGGTGGCATCTGCTGGAAAAAGAGGTCACTCTCTGACATTGGCCTCTTGCCTTTGGGATCAGTGCAAGTGCTTGAAGAGGCTTCTGAAGTAGGAAGAAAAAACGTGAGATAACACAAACATGATTGGGATTGGCTAGCAAGGACCAAAAATGAAATTCCCGCTAGACACACACACACCACAAATACACGCAATGAAAAAATGATGTGAAATACGGAATAAAAATATTAGGCATGATCGTCAAACAAACAGTGAAAACACTGACCTGAGACAGGTTTAGTTCCCTTGTAACCAACTGCAGCTGCAATATTCGAATTCATTCCAAGTCCAAGAATGGGGCACCCCAAAAAGGAACAAGAATGTATTGAGAGGTATTATATAGAGACGATAATCAGAAATAGAATGAGAAAAAGGATGAAAATTCTGACCAGATGCAAAATGAAAGCCGAATAGCTGCACTGTCCTGCCTGCAGCAACCATGTTCTTTGACCACCTACTATCACTTAGCCAATGTGAAGTCCACTTCACAGAGTTTGAATATTGCATTTCTCTTGAACTGGAGATCAGCAGAGAGTGAGAAGTTGCATTATCAGATGCAACTGAAAGCAATGGTAATATGCTATATTTTAAATGGTAACAAAATAAAAGCTGTGACAGCAAGTCTGCGAAAAGGGAACAGAATGTAACAGCAACAGCGCAAAGGTCCACTCAAATCAAAATTTCAATCACAAGGGACAAAGCATAGAGAGCATACAGTATATCAGTCTTTCTCCTCTTTATTTCTGTCTGCACAGGTTCTGAAGCAGCAATGACTGAACAGCTACTTGCCATAGCATAAGATGTTTTCTGTGAACAAGTATATAGCTTTTCGTATCCGTCTCTAGACCAAGTTGAAGAAATATCCTGGAGCAATTACAATGAAGTATGAGAAAATTTTTGAATGCAAGTGATAAATGGTTGCTAATCTTCACAATGAATCAATATATCCAAGTTGAATTATTTTTTCCAACACAGGGTTTTTGGCACTACAAATTCACAAACAAGTTCACATTTAGCCAATTTACAAATGCATTTACCTTAAGTTGTGGGAAGTTATTTCTGAGAGGAACCATTGAAGAAGGCCTATAGTTGTACGTTTGTGGCACAAGCCTTAAATGGGCAGCAATTAGGCAGCGGTTCGCAACTAGACCCAACAACGACTGTATATAGCTAAACATGAATTAAAAGAATAATCAGTAAAAACCAGCTCCGATGTATTCATCTGGACAGTAACAGTAATATCATTTGCAAGTGTGATGAGAACTTATGAAGGCAGAGAAGGAAGAAGCATAGTAATGTTCAAAGAAGTTATGAAGGCTCACAATACAAACTCGCAAAGAGCAGCAGAAATCTGAAAAGCTTTATTGTCATAGTTTATAGTTTTATACAATTACAAATCAGCATGAGAAGCACAAAAGTGATCCAAGCTTGAAGGCATTGCAGTATCTAATATCATATTCTAAGATGAAGATTGTGTTCACAGAGAATGAAATGCTCATTGAATATCGTTTTCCCCCATAAACTTGTACAAATCATTACTGAAGCAATGCGTCAATATAAGATACTAAAGAAAACAACAAAGAGACTTTTGTGTAGGGTAAATCCTAAAGTTGGGAAACGCATAACCCCCTGGATGAAGGACAAAAGAGAGGAGATCCAAATCACTATGCATTACATAAATCTATCATTAATGAGTGATGCAGGATGCAAAACACGAAAGCATAGAGGTGCAGGATAAATCTACAGATAAGATAGGTTCCGTCACCACTTTTAGAAAATCAAGAATAGGGTCACATTCATCTCCTTCACGATTTGTAGACCATTAGAGATGTTGGTCATCAGTCCAGATAAGATGATTTGGCTCACATTCCTGGCAAACAAATATTAAAGTTTATGTAAGTCAAAGTCACATGAGTGAGAAAGAAACATTAAGTTATTAAGCAATTGAAGTGACATAAGTCCACTGAACTTATTCATCAAGAGATTGAGTCCTACCATCAGTGACCAAGGTCACAAGCTTCATGTATACTTATTAGGAATAGAGATCTCAAGCTCAGTTATTAGGCAATTGAAGAGAAATGCATGTGGGGAAGGGCATTTACCGCTGCTCTAAAGCGCTACCAGAGCGATCAAGCCCAACAGGATATGGTTTCTCATCAATACCTCTGCCCCTCTCCTTCCAACCCGTGTGCTGTTCTGGCTTCTTGTGTATGGTATTGTGCAAGTCTGTAGAAGTTTTATACATACAAACCAGAAATCAGATATCAAAAGTACTACTATCCTCTCCAACTCAAAACAAACCATTTCACACGTGACCAAAACAAAAGTAAGTAGCTAACAACTACCTAGCACAAATTCTTTAGAGTAATCAGGCAGACGGAAAAAAAGAAGGTAAAGACATCAATTTTCGCTCAAAATACCCGGTGAAAAATTTGTGTGCACACGTTTCATCCATGGGACGGGTCACTAATGACGTCACTAACTTTAATTAGCCACTCTTTCACCCGGTGTACCAAAGACTTGCTGTTCTTGTTCATTAGTGACCCCCGCTAAAAGTGGCTGTATTGGTTCACACAACACAAGGACAAAAATGAATAAAAAAACGAAAAAAACAGAATCACTACAATTCGTCCTAACTCTTAAAAATAAAGCTATATCTCCGAGAAGTACACACATTAATGAGTCACAATGAAGGCAGGAAAAATCAAAAATTATCCCTCTTTTCTTTATTCTTTATTTTTCTCATTTTTCTTGATGTCATGCTTTTATTGATATTAATATATTCAGTCATATCATCATTGGCGAACATTTACCATTTTAAAGAAATTCTTGATTTAAACTTTCAATCTCAGAGCTAAACTTAACATTTTAATGCAATTTGAGCAAATCACGAAATCCCCAACTCTATAATTAACATATATAAACTCATATTGACTACATTAAAATATAATTAAAGATCAAATAGTAAAAGAAAAACCAAAATGCGAGAAAGAACTAACGAAATTACAGAACAGAATGAAGAGAGAGAGTGTAGTGCATACCTTCAAGAACGTAGGGATGAAGCACCTCCATTTCCGAATTTCGCTGCAAAATAAATAAATAATAAAAAAATAAAGACGAAAATCAATTAGTTCAGTTTAGTCAAAGAATCAAAAACGGAAATTAATAGAACAAGCTAGGGTTTCACTTCAATTTGTTTAGTGTTGTGATTTTGTACCTGTTGTTTTCCGTTTGCGACAGAGGAGAGAGAGTGGAGTGCTTTCAGTCTCTGGAAGAGAAAATGAAGAACAAAAATCAAATGAAAGGACTGACTGACTGAGGGAGGCCAGAGGTGTATTTATAGGCGAGCGAGTGTGGGGGGTATAATTGTCCTATTAAAAAAAAGACGTGGCGAAATGAAAAGAGGAAAATTCCCGCCAGTTTTTTTGGTTTGAGCATTGGGATTTGGGAATGGGAAGTATATGTAGGGGTAGTTTTGGAAACAAGGGACCTAGTGTGTATTTTCTTCAATTTTTGTTTCAAGATCGTACTTTTTTTTTTCCTACTCAATTCTATCACAAAAGAAATGCAATTGTTATTTACCTTGACAACAAATTTTAGATAACATTAATGGAACATAAAATGTTTTGTGAAATTGAATTTCATAAATTTTGCATTTCGGAGTAAGGCTGCGTACAAATCTCGCTAATTACCCCAGGCCATCTGAGATTTAATTAGACTGAGTTGTTGTTGTTGTACACATCTTATTTTTCTCTAATTCGGAAATGTTGATCAAGCTTGATCTAATATGTCTAATCTATTTTTAATAATGTCATGGAGTATTTGTAACAGGCACCATGAGGTTATCGATGACCTGTAGAAAACCTTCTTATATAGAGTATTTCATCCGTTCCAATATTATTTTATGTGCCAAGGGTTGTATGGATTAAGAAAAATTACATTTAGCTTAAAATATCTCATTTACTCTTATACTTTTAAGTTTTAATGGTGCATAAGGGGGAGAGTGTGTGGGTAGAAAGGATAACGATATAAAAAGAATATAAATGCAATTGGATTGTTATCAAAATAAGAAAGTAAATGTAGAACCCCCAAAATACAAAAGTTTTGGAAGAGAATTGTCAAATTGTAGCCGTAAAACAGAAACAAACGACACCTATGCAGAAATTTTGGTCACCTATGCACAAATTTTAGCCTTCGTTCACGCCATATAGACGAATAATCGATGGAAGATCCCCAGCAGAGTGAACGGCTGACACAATCACGCCAAAAAGATATTACAAATGTTGAAATGTACATTCTCAAATTCATATCACGACTGATACAGTTGGATCCAAATTCTGGTTTCCAATAAAACTTCCATGGAATACCAACCATATTCAGTTGGATCAAGGAGAACTTCAATCCATTATGCTTAACCAGTCAGGGGTCTATTCACATACAGCGACGTACGAATTACAGACAAGTGTGTACAGGTACTTGATCACAGACGATACGAAGAAATCACTATTTATCGCCGGAAGCAAAAATTTCCCTTGTAAAAGGACTTGCACCAGCTAGTAACACATCTTACTGCAACCTGGGGAAGGTTAAACTCTAACCTCCATAACAGCCAAACGATTGATGAACTCAAACCATTTATCTTGGGCGATATCATCCACATCAAAATCATCATATTCCTCTTCTGCTATAATGTCTGCGTCCTCGTCCTCTTCCTCAGAAGAATCGTCCTCGACGTTTTCAGGGAGAGGAAGTGTATTTCCCTGTGCATCTTGGTATGAACATTGTGCCTGAGGCCAGATTTGATCTGTCATATCATCCCATTCCCCTGGCTCGAGACCCATGTAAGCCTGGTAGTAGAAGTATACAACTCGAAAAAACAGCTGATACGAATCATCAACGATGGAGCGGGATATTCTCAAGTTCCAAAGCAGATCAGCCCCATTGTAAACTGTCAAGGTAATAAGTTGTTCACCTCCAACTGCAGGATACATTAGGACACTGTCCAGCGTAGAAGAGAACTTATCCCAAGATTCTCCTAGAGGGTCGATCGCAGCCTCACGGTCGTCAAAGTAATCTACAGCGAGGTACCTTGGTGCCCATGGCCATAGAACATGAGGCAAGGAGTTTTCGAGGTTGCAGGGACACAGACGCCGAACTTCCATAGCAAAGGTGTAGTAACCTCTGCAGATATTGATGTCAAGTTGTGCAACCAGCTTTTTCCCCCGCTCCTCACCCCCTCGTATATAGGGATCAATCTGCTAAGTCTTGCACGCTTCTTTTCTTCTGCAGAAACTTCAGTCAGTGACTCCGACGGGTGCATCCGGTATAAAAGGTCAATTTCTGACACTGGATTCTTGCCCTTGGGATCATTGCTCGAAGATGCTACTAAAGGAAGAAAGTAAAAGAAAAACTTGAGACAAGGAAGAAGATTCCAGGTTACGATTAACAACCAGAGCATGAATATGGACAATAAAAACCTTACCTTCTAGCGGTCTCTTTCTATGGTTGTATGTGGGTGGTGCAACTCTTGACAGAGTTCCTAGAGTATGAGAGAAAAGAGGGCGAAATAGAGACGAGAATATCAGGGAGATGATGAAATAATAGGATGCAAAGGAACAATGAAGTTTCTACGTTTCTGACCAGTAAATGGAAAGGTAATGGCACATAGTTGGATTTTCCAGCATAGAGTTGCAGCCACCATGTTTTGCAATGACCTACTACCATATAGCTGATGGGCAGGCCCCTTCATAGGGTAGGGCGCTTGTATTTGTTCTGAACTGCAGAACAGCAACAGAGAGTGAGAAGGTATTGACAGTTGCAACTAAAATCAGATTTTTATTACTAATAACAACATAAAGTTATAGCAGTAAGATTGCAGAAATGAATCAGAACGCAACAGCATGTGCCAAGGCCAAAATCAAATAAGTAGGTCACTCACAACGCATATAGAACATATAGTACATTGGTCTTTGGCCTTCTCACAACTGATCTCACATGTTCTGGAGCAGCCATGACCGAGCAGCAAGTCATCTCAGAAGCTGATTTCTGCGGACATGTATACAGCTGCGCGTATCTGTCTTTTGACCAAGACCATGACATATCCTGGAGCAGAAGGGTCAGAAAACACCAGCCAACTTTTAAATGCATGTAACAGATGGTAGCTAAACTTTGCAATGAATCTGTGTCTCAATGTTCTTTCCAGCTTAGACTTGGTGCAAATTCACAGAAAAAATTACAAAATTGTGAAGCATTTACCTGAGGTATAGGTTTGTTACTTCTGAGAGGAACCAATAAAGGACGCCTACGGTGGTGAATTTGTGGAGCACGCTTGTCTTCAAGCCATAAGTTGGCAGCGATCAGGCAACGGTGTGCAACTAGGCTCAACAATGAATATGTATAGCTAAACACAGACAAAACAAACATTCAGTGCAAAGAGCTCTGGAAAGTACATTAGCACAGCAATAATATTTGCAAAGGTCATGAGAACTCATCAGAAGAAAGACACATGACAACATTGTATTCATATTGGTTGATGACGGATTAACCACTGATGGTTCATATAAGAAAATATATTGTAGAGTGCCGCAGAAAACCAAATACATTAGCTAATTATCCTCAAGTTTAGAATAGAACACAAATAACCCAGAGACGAAGAAAAAACCAATCAAAAAGAAAACCAAAAAACAAAAAAAGATGTTGACAGAGGTCAGTCAAATCAGAATGCAACAGATAATCTTGCGTTGATGAAGAATGCAGCATACAAAACATGAAAGCACACAGGTGCACGGTAAATTACAGAGATGACAGTTGACTTACATCTCCTTCAAGACTAGAAGACCACTACAGATGTTAGTCATCAGTCCGGCCAACATGACCTGGTTCTCATTCCTGACAAACAACGACGAGACTTCTTGTCAGACTACTGGTTCAGGAATCAGGACCAAGGAATACAGCCAATGTATTAGCGCTTTCCGAATTTATTCATCCAGTTGTACCATATGTCAGAAGTTTCCATCAAATTTCACACAATGCATTAAAAAACAAAGTATCAAGTGACAAAAAGCGAGTGGAGAAAGGCTAGTACAGCTGATTTATACTGTATGAACTGCTACCGGAGCAGCCAAGTCGAACAACATATGGTTTCTGCTTGTTAGAGTCGTCGTCTCTCTTCTGCCATCCAGTGGGCTGTTCTTTGTGTATGATCTTGTGCAGACCTTTAGAAAATTCATACATACCAACAGATATAAATGAGCCAAAATGAGCTCATGAGTCATGACCTTATGTCATACCAGTACTAGCAGAAATCAAAAGTACTCTCATAAGTCAAAACTAATTAACAACTGTTTAGCACAATTCTGTTTTTTTTTTTGACAGAAAGCCCACAACAGAAATACTAATGTGGCTATTAACCATTCTTAATTTTTTTTTAAGTGGTAAACTCCCACATATTGTGGACGGTGGGACTGAAACCCAAGCATCCCGGGAATTCGAGGGAGCACTTTGCCATCACGGCTAAGTGCTCCACCCGTATTAACCATTCTTAACTTATTCATTAATAAGACAGCCCTAATAATTTGATAATTAGCACTAAAATTAACAAACAAACAACCTTTCTTTACTTATTATTATTACTGTTAAAAAGAAATAGCACTATGATCAACAAATATATGCATTGATCATATATAGATATTTTTTTGTCTTTATTTTGTTGTCTTTTCTTTATATTTATTTTTAACTTTTGTAACTTTTTTAACTTTCAACTTCTGAATAATATTTCAATTTCATATAGTCACAATTTGATCATTAATTACCAATTATCAACATAATAACAACAACAACAACAACAACAACAACAACAACAACAACAACAACAACAACCTAGTGTAATCCCCGTTCAATGGGAGTGCTCGGGGTCGGGATGTACTATCAACATAATCACAGAAATAAAAATATCCATCATTATCTAAGTAAATGTCACTATCTTTCTTTGTTATTATTATTAATAATAAAAAATACAAATATCAGATATATATCGAAACAAATAATTACTCAAAACAGAGCTTGAAAATCAAGAAACTAATAAAAGAAACAAATTAACAAGAAATGCGAGCAAATGATTAAAGTAAAAGACAGTAATTCGGAAATTAGAGAATATATACCTTGGAAAAAATGCGGATTAAGCAGCTGCATTATCGAATTTCACTGCAATAAAAAAAAAAAGAGAAAGACACGGAAAATTAGTTAGTTCAGTTAGTAGAAAGTTGTATTGTAAAGAGAGAATGACAGAAGTTGTTACGTTTGAATTTTTTGGGGGAGAGTTTGTTGTCAGAGAGGAGAGAGAGTGGAGTAGACTGAGAGACTCTTTTAAGAGAGAGAGTGGAACGAATTGAAATGAAATGAGAAGAGGGAAGGTTTGGTTTTCCAAGTTTATATATAGGTGGCGGCAAGGGGGCGTAGTTGTCTTTTACATTTGATAAAAAAAAAAAAGAGAAAGCAAATGGAAATGGAAATACAGAATTGTCCGCCAAATTTGGGGGTAATTGGGGAAATGGGAGATAAAATGTAGGGGCGTTTTTGAACTTGTGGTTGTGGGTAGTGAAAAGCAGGAAACTTTCTACAGTTTTTTATTTTATTTTTATTTGATATCTGGTATTCTACTTCTTTGACAAACAAACTTTAGACGTGCATCCTAGATGGATCACACAGTTACACTTTATAGAGGTGGTCAAGACACAACAACAACAAAACCGAGTGCAAAGCCTTATTCAATGGGGGCGCTCGGGGTAAGGATGTGCGCAACGTTACGTTTAAGAAAACAGAGAGGTTTTATTAGCCATTTTGATATAGCCCATAATCACCTAAAGTCGAAAGAGATTGCGATAATTCTTTCAACTTCATAGGCCCTGCACCCAAAGGTGGTCAAGAGTCGAGACGAAATCGAGCCAAGCTTGGGTTTATTTAATTTAGCTAGGTAGCTAGGGTTGTGGGTTAGGGTTGGAGAGAAAAATTTGAGTGACATTCAATCGAGTTGAGATTTAGATGTAAAGAAGAAATCTATATACAGATAACAGACTACAATACATTGTTCATCCGTGAGAAATATAGTACGAGTACTATTTATGATTCATGCCGAGCTATACAGAAAGATCACATGTCCAGCAAAAACTGTGATCAATGCCACAGAGAGACTAATACCAATGTACATTCTCAGCATAACAATTGTGATGTCCTAAACCAAACTTCAATGAAGGACAACTGTCTTCAGTTGAATCATAGACAAGGTCAGTCAATATCTTCCCCCAAAAGGACCTCAGATAGCCACAAACTGCGAATCACGGATATGTATGTACAGATGCATCATCCATGCTGCTCAAGGTAGGAATTACTACTTATTACAGAAAGCCAAAGTGCCAAGCTGAGTGCAGGAAACACTAGCTAGTATCACATATTCACATCAGTGTAACCTTGGGGTGGTTATTCTTGAACCTCCATGAGAGCCAACTTCTCTATGAACCGATACCAATCTTCTTCAAAATTACCACTTGCTTCATTTAAACATGCCCCTAACTTCACAGCAATACAGTGTTCCCAGTATTTACCATAATTTGGTGCATTGTCCCCAGGAAAAGAAAGTAAACGGTCCTCTGCATCGCAATACCAACATTGTGCCTGAGGCCACATCTCATCAGGCATATCATCCCAATCCCCTGGCTCAAGACCTCTGGAAGCCTGGTAGTAGAAGTATAAAACTCGGCGGAGCAGCTGGTAGGACTCACAAACAGCAAAGCGTGAAAATCTCAAATTACACAGCAATTTTGTTCCTCTGTGAACTGTTAAGGCAATCAGCTCTTCATCTCCAAGGTCAGGGTACACTACCACATACTTCAGCGTCTGTGAGAAGACATCCCAAGAGACTTCTAGAGGGTCCATCTCAGTTTCACGCCCGTTAAATGTCGAGAAATAATCTGTCATATAGTACCTTGGTGCCCATGGCCATAGAATATGAGGCAGAGAGTGATCACCAAGGTCATAGGGACACTGACGCCGCACTTCCATAGCAAAGCTGTAGTACCCTCTGCAGGCTGTTATGTCAACTTCTGCTGTCTTCTTGTCCTCCCCCTTGTTCCTTTCATATATAGGGATCCTTTGGCAAGCATTAATCAGCTCCATTACTGTAGAGGAGACTGAAGAGCTCGCACCATCCTTTGCAGCATCATTTGGTGGCATCTTCTGGAAGGTGAGGTTACTATCTGATTTTGGCTTCTTGCTTTTGGGATAAACAACAGCTGTACTGCTGGAAGAAGCTTCTGGAGTGCAAAGGAAAATGATGTGAGATAAAGAAGAAAGATTCAGGGCATGGCTAAAAAACAGAACAGGAAAAAAAGAAGGATGAAAACACTGGCCTGGTGTTGCTGGTCTCTTGCCATTGTCACAGACTGCAGCAGGAACATTCAAATTACCACCTAGAGTACGGGTTAAAGGAACAGCAATGAGATGGAAAAGAAATCAGGAGAAAGAATAATGAAATTCCGACCACCTACTGCAAAAGTAATGCCAAATAGCTGGAGTGTCCTTGAAGCAACCATGTTTTACAAGGACCTACCTTCATTTAGGAAATGTGACCCCCACTTCACTGAGTATGGCAATTGCACATCATTTGAACTGTAGCCCAGCACCAGAGAGCCAGAAGTTTCTCTAACAGATGTAAAAAAAATCAATGTTAAAGAATATAGCATAAAATTTTAAAAGATACGATTCAATATAGTAACATCAGAATGTACACATTCATGAGTCTATTACTGATCAGAAGAACGATGAAAAAGCAGTAAAGCATACAGAATATCAATCTTTGTCCTTCTGGTAGCTAGTTTCAAAGATTCTGGTGCTACATTGACAGAGCCCTTAGTTGCCATTGCATTAGCAGATTCATGTCCATAGGTATACAAGTGCCGGTATCTGTCTCTTGAGCAAGGCCACGAAACATCCTGGACAAAAGCAGAGGAGAACTTACCAGATTTTTTTTTTACTGGATATGGTAAACGGTATTAAATCTCTGTAACTGATCGCACCTGCAAGCTCTGTTTTCAGGAATATTACTATGATACTATCATTATTTGACATCATCTAGTCAATCCGCGAATGGATATACCTTAAGATTGTGGCTGTTACTTTTGAAAGGAATTGTTAGGGGAAGCCCATAGTCATGCGTTTGGGGCACAAGCTTGTCATCAAGCCATAAGTTGGCAGCAGTCAGACAGCGGTGTGCAACTAGACCCAACAACGAATGGATGTAGCTAAGCAAGAATTAACGAAAACAATTAGCGTAAACAATTACGGGTAATGATCAGTTACAATGTACAAAGGCCATGGGCACTCATGAAATATCACGAAAGTTCATAACAGATCTGAAAAAGATGCCACAAAACAGTCAAAGCATCAACTACTGATCTACTTGAAACACAGAAACTTGCAGGTGCTTGTTGATTGTCTGATTGACTCAAATACTCAAATGAAAATGTAAATGGAGAAGCATAATTTCAACATAATAATTCTTGGCATAAAGGGCTCGCCTGGATTGGGGGAATCATTTAGGGGTAATGGGTATGAAAAATTGAAGAAAATAGAGGAAGATGATGGCTGGGGCTAGTGGACAATGGAATAAAGTGGAGGAGAGAGAGTAATCATTCCTCCCCAGTTGGTAGTAATTCATTAAAGCCCCCTCTAGGGGAGTAATTATTTCTCCCATTTGGGAGTAATCAATCCCCTCGTCCTCCCTCTTTTCTTCTTCAAACACCACCACCTCCACCTCTTCCCCTATTAAAATTCATCCTATTACCCAATTATTGCCCCCAATCCAGATGGCCAAAGTGTAATTTATTGGTCCGAAGTACAGTGATCGAAAGTTTGGTAACAATTGTAAGAGATGCTCATTGAAAGGGTTTATCTCCACAATAGTAGTAAAACAATTTCTCTGAAGCAATACGGACAAGGAAGAAGGTGAGCTAACAACAAGGTAGATTTGTATGATAAACATCCTAGAATTATACAAGTAATGCACAGATGTTCTATTGGAGACACGTCAAGCTCCATCACCAACATCTAAGATCAGGGTTGAGAGAACATACATCTCGTTCAAGATTAGAAGTCCACTAGAGATGTTGGTCACCAATCCAGACATGACTTGGTTCACATTCCTATCAAACAAACACGAGAGTTCACATTTGTCAATTGGCATACAGCATATTCAGCATATGTAATTCACACTTGTTCATATGTTGTTTATGAGTTAGCATGGGAAGGGTAGTGCAAACAGCAGGCATATTCAGGCATGTAATTTACCGATGCTCTATACTGCTTAAACCGCCACCAGAGCAATCACGTCCAACAGGATATGGTTTCTCATCAGTACCTCCACCATTCTTCTTCAACCCGCTGCACTGTTCTGGCTTGTGTAGGGCCTTGTGCATGTCTGAGAAGTTGCATTCGTATACACAAGATATAAATAAATGAATCAAAATGGTTACTTCCAATCATTTTTAGGTCATGTTGCCAGAACAACCATTAAAGTAGAAAGTAACAGTACTTTTATACTCATTGAGTCATTGAACATAACACACAGTTACTCAAAGATATAACAAGATTTCCTTTACTTGCTTATAGGGTTGAGGTCGATATTTTTTGCTTCTTTTTTTTGGGTTCTAGATTGAAAGCAGATTCACAACCAAACCTAGATTATTGAAGTGGGATATATCATCAGCTATTTATTTTTCACAGACCGTGACATTAATTAAGTTTTCGTACAATGCTGAGATTATCCCTTAATACTCCGTCCAAAAGTAACTGTCCTAAACTCCTATCTGACTTTGGGTCAAGTTGACCAATTAAGGGCATGTTCTTTTCAGCTTATACTAACTTAACTGATAATAAGTTTTCAGAAGTTGAAAAAAAGATGCCCTAAGCAGTCAAAAAGTTGATAATCAATATATTCAAATTTTCATCAAATCCACAAATATTAGTCAAAATTAGCGGTGAAAGTCGACCTCAAAGGCGAAAGTTGACAATTAAAGGAGTAACCATGGTCTACAAGAGATGGAAATTTAATTTCACAAGAAAGTATACAAAATAACTTTCAAAGAAGGTAAAGAAAATTCTCATTTTGTTTAGGTGTTAATTAAAATTTCGTAATTGACATTTTTTATCCAAATATAGCCATTTTCATCAACAATAAATCATAAGTTCTTTTACTAGCATACTATAAAAATTCAAGCATATAGTTTTCAATTAATAGCAAAATAAGATTAATTCTCAATTGAATACACACAAAATCAAGAAATTGTATACCTTGATGAACAAACTAAAAGAATTGTATACCTTGAAGAACGTAGGGATTAAGCAGCTCCATTTTCCAATTTCACTGCAATAATAAGAAACAAATAAACAGGGAAATTAGTTAGTTCAAAGTAGTAATAATCGATAAGAGAAAACGAACGAAGGAAGAAGTTAGGGTTAGTGTGTTGTGAATATTACGTTTGAGTTTGGGTGATTGTCAGAGACTGAGGAGAGAGAGTGGAGTACAGTGACTGAGTGAGGAAGAAAGTGAAATTGAAATGAGAAAAGGGTCTGATAGGTATATATAGGTGCGGGTGTTTAGGGGTATAATTGTCCCATTTAAAAATTGGAACGGAGAGAAGAAATGTCCGCCAAAGTGCCAAACCCATTTTGATTTGATTTTCTGTTTAAATTGATCATTGTTGACTTGATTGAGACTTGAGTCACTCTTGACTCTTGTGTGGCAGAAGGGTAGTCTCGGGATTGAGAAATAAATTTAGGGGTTAATTTCGATCAATTCCTTTTTTTTTTCTATTTTCAATGTATTCCAGTTAAATACTCTTTCGCACATATGAAGCGGCTTGTTGAAATATGTGTACTTCGGATAACCTTCACCTTTTTTTTTTTTTATATGGAAGCACTGAGGCCGATAAGAATCGAGCTCGCAACCTTAAGGGTTGAAGGTGTGCTCTCTACCGCTTGAGCAAAACCTTTACGTCTTTATGAGGGCAAAAGAATAAAAAAGATGGCAAACACTTTTACTCATTATTTGTAACGACGAATTTCAAGATCTGTCATCACAGTTTTTTAGTGGGTTAATACGTGACAACAATTTCTTATATTTGTGATAACAGACTTGTTATATGTCACGACGGGTAATGAATCCGTGGTCTCAGATATGAGAGGGATGGTGGAGTCGGGTCGGTGTTTCGAGCGGTAGGTTTAGAGTTAGGTATCCACCCATTTATTTTTATTTAGAAATTTATAAATAAGAATAAGTGGCTAAGAGTGTTTTGCCCTTTTTTTTGTTTTTTTGCCATCCTAAAGGCGTAAAGGTTAGCACAAATATAGACACTTCACTCGAACCCCGTGTTTATGTCGTATTGGACACATAGGATAAGTGTCCGCGCAACAAAGTTGAAATAAGACAACTAAAAGATAAAAATGCATTACTAATTATAATTAGTGATTTTATGTTAGTGATCATTTCAAAAGCCACTATATATAAAAAATTGTGTTACACAAGTTTATTGATCTACAAAGATAAGAAATATGCTTTTGCTATATAAACATAAGCATATACGATCTACCACTAAAATGGAAGAAGAAACAATCTATATGCATATACTTATCCAATTTGGTTTATGTCGGAAAATATAGGGTAATCAGGTAATGTTTTTCTTTTTTTATAAAGCATAAATCCGAGCCCCAAACTTGTGTGCTCTCTACAGCCACATTACTCTTAAGGCAAACTTGCAAAAAAGAAAGAACCATTGAGCAACTACTCGATGTAAGTTGTAACAAGACCATTTTATAATGAAGATAGGGCCAGCAAAAAACACTAACTATACCAAAAATGAGCCAAAGATATACTGACTACAATATAATTGTATTCTCACAACATATGAATGAGTGAATTAAAATGGATAAAAATATACAGTTTTAAGCTGATCTTATTGACAAAATCTAGTTATCCAAAGGTATAACTTGGAAGACTATTCCTACCCAAAATTCACCGGAGCAGTAACACTCTGAACCAAGAACATTTATTTACTATTAGTGGGCTTTGTCCAATAACAAACAACAGGAAACAATCTCTAGTAGTCTAGTTCTGAACTTCTGATGACTACTGGTAACAGAAACAGGCATAGGTGAAGCAGTGAAGCACCAACAGCCAGCTACCAAAAATGCCAACTCCATCCAATCCTGCTCCTTTGTTGTGGTGGAAGTTCAACCTCAATGAGAGCCAAATCTTGCATGAAACAAATCCAAGCCTGGCTATGCCAGTGAGACATCCAAGGAGGAGCCAGTGGATATCTCGCTGCATTGCGAAACCGACAGCGTGCATTAGGCCACGGCTGATAAATGATTGGCTGAGGATCAAAATCCGCCTGCTGGTGACCTCCATGAAAAGCCTCGTAGTAGAAGTATACAGCTTCGTTAAACTGATAGCGATCGTAACCAAGAACTGAGCGTGTGAGTCTCAAGTTGTACAGCAATTCTGTACCCCTGTGAACAGTTAATTCAATAAGTTGTTCACTTCCAAGGTCAGGATACATTGCCACATACTGCAGTCTCCTTTTAAAGAGGTCCCAAGGAAGTCCTAGAGGGCTAAGATCAATCTCCCTTCCTTGAGGTATTGAGAAATAGTCTGTCCTGGGGTACCTAGGTGACCATGGCCAAAGAATATGAGGCAGAGAGTTTCCTATGTCGTAGAGGCAGCTGCGCCGAACTTCTGTGGCAAAGTCATGGTAGTTTTCGATGTTTGTAATGTCAATTTCTGCCATCTCCATGTCTATCTCATACTTCGACCTCTCAAATATAGGGATAATCTTTTGCTCCTCTTCATCCTGTGCTCCTGAAATCTCACCTTCACAGTAGACCGAGGTTTCAAATCCCGAATAAATTCCTATGGTATACAAGGATAAAAGGATTAGTGAAATATAAAGTTATATGATACTATAATAGACTGAAACAGTACATGGAAATGAACTAAGAAATTAAAATACTGACCACTCGATACAAGAGCAGCGGCAAACAGTGAGAATGACTTGTGTATACATGCAGCAACCATGTCTGGGAATTCTTTTGAACTGAGAACCAGCAGCAGAAAGTGAGAAGTTTGTAATTCTTGAATAATACAAATTCTGGAAGAATTAGTACAGGGAGATTGAGATCAAGCTATAAGCTGACAACAATCAGACAAGGTGTGTAATATGACAAATGATTGTAGCTACACATGAGTTGTAAACTTTTTAAGTGTTATTGCAAAAGCTGTGGTCTATCAATCTTATTTTCAAAGACAATGAGCACTTATGTAATCAGATATGAACAAAGTGTGATGATATTCTAGAAGTTTAACTATAGAAGCATACTTATAATCATATTCACAACTAATTTAAGGAAAGAACAACACATATCTGATAAAGTTGCAGACAGCCAAACATGAGCTGGTGAACTACTTGTGCCATACAAACTTGAGGTTGATTGATTAAGATAAATTCAGGACTGATCCTGGAAGCAATAGATCAGTTAAAGATCTAAATACAAAAACCAGGCATTCACAAATGACTCCGGGAATGGACTAGTGTTCAAGTGCTGTTACAGAACCCAAAAACCGAAACAGGAAACAGAATACAAAAACCAGGCATTCACAAATGGTAAACACAAAAGTCAATTTACAGAACACTCATTACTATATACAATCTTAACTCAAAAGAGAAGGGTTGAGATAGCTTACATCTTGTTCAAGAGTTGAAGACCCTCACAGATGTTGGTCATCAGTGTAGAGCACAAGCTTTGGCATATATTCCTGTCAAACAGACATGAGAATTTGTGTTAGTCAAGTGCTTTCTGGCGATACAAACAGTGACTTGGCAAATTAAGGTCAGGAAAGAATGGAAATAGTAAAAGATCTTTCCATGATATATACACATCCCACTGAAGTTATTCACCACACCAAGACTGTTGCTGTACCAAAAGCTTCAGTAAAATAACAAAATAAAGAGAAATCAGCAGTGATCAAACTTACAGACGGTTTGTAATGCATAAACCGCCGAAGCAGCCAACCTCAGAGGTATCAACATCTTCATCAGAAGCATCTCCACTGTTTTCCATCAATGGGACCTCGCGGCAGTCTTGTAGGTTCATACACACATATCAGAATCAAAAAATCAAATTGTGTACAAAAGTACTAGAAACCAATTTTAACAGGCAGAAACAATCTAGCCTGAGAACTAGTTTGCCAACCTATAATTAATGTTCTTACACCAACAACCCAAAAAAATTATAAAACAGAAACAGAAAAATAAAGATTTCCTCATTCTGGTAACTTGTTGACAAAAAAAAAGGCTCTAATTTTACAATTTGTATATCCTATGATGCTATGCACCAGGCATTATAACAAGATTCACTGTAACACATTGATTTTTTTTGCTTTTTTCATGTTAAGAAATAATTTACGAATGATCTCAAGAAACTACATACATTATGCATACAACTGCACCAAAACTCTAAAATTCACTCTCCTGTAACACTTTCAGCTCCTTTTCTGTTTGAAACTTCTATTTATTTTTGAAACTTCTAATTTATGTTATTACTAATGTTCTTTCCTTATGATCGATATTTTGCATTAACTGATATATAAGCAATCATCAACAACCAAAAGTCTTGATATGGCACATTACAAACATATCACAGTAGTGTTTCCAATGGTAAAATAACAATAACTCATTGACTATTTTTCAGCACATTACGAAGAAACAAAAGCAGGCAGCAAGAAACTTAAAACCCAGCAAGAAATTCCATTTTGACTTCAAAATTATACAAGAAAATGCAGAAAGAAAGAAAGAAAGAGAGTGTATTACCTTCGATATCATACAGGCTTGATGGCTTCATTTTTAATTTAACTTCACAGCATGCACGGCCAAACAACTTAGTAAGTACTAAGGTCACTGGGACACTTAATTAAGTATGGGTTTTGTGTAGTGAAGTGTTACGTGAGAGTTATGTGAAAAGTGAGAAGGAGAGAGAGTGGAGTCTCTGCTTGTGGCTCTGTTGGACTGTTGGTAGTCTGGGGAAAACAGAATGAAGAGAGGCGGGAAATAACGGTATTTCAACTAGAATGTAAAGGGTGGTGCCAGCGTGGAATATGTTTGGAAAATAAAAACAATTCGGAAAATGCGAAGTTCGTTAGGGGGTAATTCGGGGGATTTGAGGTGAATGTAAGGGTATTCTTGGAAAGACGGGGGCTTGAATTGTGTTGTTGGGCTGGGTTTGGTTGGGTTGGGTTGGGCCGTGTGCGTGGTGATAGAAGCAGGAAATGCCAATTTATGGAGCTTTGCCATGAGCAATGCTACACCCATAACAGTTATATGCACTATGCACTTATAACAATGGGTCCCGCCACTAAAGAAAAATTAATAAAAATTTTTTTTTTGCTTTCAAACATTTTGTATATTAGTATCTTATATTTGTATATCATATAGTTCCCGTTTGTATTTTTGTTCACTTAATGGAACAACTTATTTGTATATTACTATCTTATGTTTGTACATCATGTAGCTTCAAATTGTATATTTGTTAACTTATATGAATTCGCATTTGTATATTATTAATT
>ONZK01001064.1:8332-20236 GCA_900322385.1 Pharnaceum exiguum | reverse complement strand
TTGATATACAAATAAGTTGTTCATTTGAATAAACAAATATACAAACTGAAGCAACATCAAGTACAAATATAAGATAGTAATATACAAACTAGTTAAAAGTAAAATTATTTTTTTTTCAAGTCCAGAATCAAAAAAGAAATAAAAAAGTTTTTTTATTTTTTTATTTTTTCTTAATGCGCGGGCTCCACTGTTATTATCTTAATAATGCATATAACTGTTATAGACTTAGCTTTGCCCCTTTGCCATTCAATTGAAGAAATTATTTAGGCTATATTTCAACTTTCAACTTATAACAAAACAGTTTAGTCATGCATAAAGTTTTTAATCTAAAGTGAACCAAATAAAAATATTTCGCAGATGCTTGTTGCTCCAGCCATATTTGATCATCCATTATATTCCGCTTTTCCTGTTTTAAAAAAAAACTGGAACTTGTTCTTGGTTGAGTAATGAAAAGGAACTTACTTCTAAATGTTCTATTTCAAGCAGTGATGATTAATTTGGAATCATATACGTTTGACATCGAACCACTTCAGAAATGTGAAGGAAGTTTGGCAATTGATCACCAGCTCACGAAAGCTTTCAGATCGAGCTACTGTATTTGACTATTTGGAGTGATGCTACTTTGGATAAGAACTAGCCACTCCTTGACTGGAACAAAACAGGATCAACTCCAGAACTGAATGTGTGTATATATCATTACCCTCTAGTTCCTCTACCCCAGTTCCTATCCTTGTTGAAAAGTTTAATACTTTAGAATGTGGGCGGAGGACAAGAGAACGGAGAGAAATACACTTTTCATCTTTTAGTATCTCAAAAGAAAATAAAAGAACACATTATGCACACAACTACACTAGGGTGACAGACTTCAATTCCAATTACAAAAGGCCAAATGCAAACTTGGATTTCACTGTGCAGAGTGGTGCTAACTAGCCTAATATATACGGAGTACATACAGCAAAAGAATTGTAAAGCATTAGACAACTCATACATCACCCAATGCTAAAGGTTTTAACTCACCCAATGCTAAAGGTTAAATCACTCACCCAATGCTAAAGGTTAAATCACTCTGTATCAGGCAATTATCAAGCACTGTGCATTTCAGCTCATTATCCTTCTCTTGTCCATCATGCTCATCTTGGACTGAGGCTAGTAAATGTTGTTAACATATCACCGCCACTAGACTCATCCCTAGTGAAAGAAGGTGATGGGATTGGCCACATAAACACCGGCTTCTCCGATGGTACCGGTGGGGGATCGGCTTCTCCCATCAAAATCTGCAAAGCATTTCGCATAGATGGCCTATAGGTAGGGTTTGGATGACAGCAAGCCAAACCCAACACAAGCATACACTCTGCCTGTGCTTTATCAAAGTTTCCTTCCAACTTAGGGTCTACAGCATCAAGGACGATGTCCAGCTTGTAAAGGTCCCACACCCAATCTACAATGCTTTCATTGTATTCACTTTCCTCATTTTGCACTGCGGCTCTCTGCCCACATGTCACAACTAGAGTGAGAACTCCAAACGCGAAGACATCGGTTTCAGCTGTTGTTCTACCTGTGTGGAAGATCTCTGGTGCCATGTAACCCGGCGTCCCTGCAATTTCCTTAGTTGAATGATGAGTTTTTTCACTCAGCTTGAACATCCTTGCCAAACCGAAGTCTCCTAGACATGGATTAAAATCTGCATCAAGCATTATATTGCTGGCTTTTATGTCACGATGTAATACTCGTTTAGAGCACTCGATATGAAGATAGTCTAGAGCTTGAGCCACACCACATATGATGCCGTGCCTTCTCTCCCAGCTTAGGATCGATAGTTTTTCTTTCCCTTGATCGACATATATAAGTTTATCTAAACTGCCATTTGGCATATACTCATATACTAATAGGAGCTCATCGCTTTCATAGCACCAACCAATCAACTTCACAAGATTTTTGTGATGGAGGCTACCAATGGTTGTGACTTCTGCTATCAAGTTTTGCTTTCCTTGAGGTGTATTCACAATTCTTTTGACTGCAAATTCGTTGCCCTCCCACCTTCCCTTGTACACTATGCCAAAACCTCCTCTCCCTAGCTCATTTTTGGAGTTGAAATTACCTGTAGCCGCCTTGAGATCCTTGAGCTTGAACTTTTTTGGACCCAAACCGGTCTCGATTCCACTTATAGTAGGATCATCTCCACTAATCGGTGGCCTTACTTTTGTTTTCTTTACTTTCCACAAGCAAAATCCGGTAACCAGAAGCAGCACAAGTGCCCCGATCACCACACCGATCACTATCTTTAGCCTCGTTTTCTTCCTTAAACCAATATCAGTACCATTGAAATACCATGATCTTACACAGTTGAGCTCAGAACCTGCTCCTGTTGAAGCAGAAAATCCCACATAAACATTCATAGGGAGATATTGACTAAGATCAATAGGAAGAGACAAAACTAGGATGCCCTCAGCTCCCGTTTGATTTCCCTTATGGACTGAAACACTCATCTTTTTTGCAATACCGTCATAAAGGACAACAGCAGTGATATCATTACCAGTAGCAATTGTAATATTAGAGCTATTAAGTGAAACTGATGACATAGAATACACAGTATTCACATTGATACCAACATGGTTGTCGTCAAGATCTTGTGCAAAGCTCTTCTTTGTGTCGAACTCGACTGCAACAATATTGTTCCCAGATGATCCATTGGTGCTAGCATTGACTATGCCAAGCCATTGCCCGTCACTATTATAAGGGACATCAAAAGACTTGGCCAAGATAAAAGCAAGCCCTTCACCTCCACCGTCTGGTTGAGGTGTGATATTCAGGACAAATGTCGAGTTGAAAGATGCGATTTTCCCTTTTTTCCACAGGCGGAACTTATTCTTGTGCAAGATTCTGCCAGACAGGTTGGTTATCGGTTTTCCTCGAACGTCCCGTGTGACTTGGAGTGCATCAGTTACTATGTATGATTCACCTGATTTGATGAAATCTGCATCTACAGATGGCGGAAAACTGGGATACGGTAAGCTGAACGAAGCTGCAAGACTAAATGATGTGATCGTTACAAATGAAAAGTGAAGAAGCAAATTGATGGTATTAGCCAGCATTTCTTACGAGCACCTCAAGTAAGGTTTAACTTTATGCAACAATTTTGTGATAGAACCTAATAAGGGCTATGCTAATGTATGGCTCGAAGAGTGGAAGGTATCCATCATCAAAATTCTGTTTCCTGTAGAAGAAAAGAAGATAAAGTAAGAAAACTTCAATTCAACTGCTTGTTTTTGTAATCTAAGGTTTTAGTTGAGAAGGCGTCAACTATTGAATTTGTTCTGAGGATCATTTCAATAATATCACTTTCATCACATACTGCAAATAAATTAATCAGGGGTATGAAGTCAGACGTGCATGTACGTGATTGATTCCCTGTTCCCTTCAAAGTTCAACCAGCATATACCATAAAGGTTGAATTCAAAGTTCAGAATGTATGTGTATGACTACATTCAAGAGCTTCATACATGTACAAATTTATACTCCATATAACAATTTGCTTAAAGAAACAATTTTAAATATTATATAGGGCGGCAGTCAAATAATAGACTAACTCTTGATTTGAACATACAAAACAATAGACTAATTCCCACTTGAATTGTATTGCTTGATTAACAGGGCATACACACCATGCTTATTCAGGTACCTAACAGCTTTACCAAACAAGGATATAGCACATGATTTCAAACATAATAAGTAGTAGAACTTACACCTATATATCATAGCACCAAATCACTTTACGGCGGGGCGAGCAGACCTCCTTCTCCGGGGGTTCGATTCCCGCAATCCGCTTGTCAAGAGTGTATAGAAGAAAAAACAGCACATTACAGACAGGAGGACATACATAAATAATATCATACAAAAGCAATGAAGAAGAAACTCACTTGGCCACTGCATGAGCTCATTAACATGGACTGCATTTAGTACACCAGTATAATTTATGTTTGAAATTTTAAGAAGCTGACTGATTTCCACCTAAGTAGCGAGTACTCGGTACATTTTTTTCTGCCAAAATGTTAATGAAGATTGAACCAAAATTCGAAGGTAAAAATCGATAGGCCATTTGCGGTAATATCAATGTGTTGTACCCTGCAATTCTAAGTACAAGCCACTAATATTGTTTCAATCAACAATCAAACGGATCATCAATCCTTATTTGTAAGTAGACAATAGTTGAAAGTAAAAAAAAGATCTAGCAGAATGGAAGAAAGAGCAGGAAACTTACGTGAATGAAATGTACTCTAGCCTTTGTCGAAAAACGTCAATCCCATCTGTATCTGATGTCTGCATTTTCAAAGATGTGAAGAAGAAACAAACATAGCCATTGTGGTGCTGAAACAATGTTTAGGTTAATACCATAATCATAACACAACCAACCAGGTTAATCCCGCAACATATATTCATTTCAGATCAATAAATTCAGACAACATTCATTTCAATATATCTTAAAGAGATTTTATATAGAATAGCGTAATTTTGTTTCAATTGATTCAGTACAATATTCCTCCAAGCTAAGGATCAGAAGAATTGCTGCATAAGTAATAATGCAGAAAAAGAATTCAGAATAAATAGTCCACCGGGGACATAAATTAGTACTATCAAATGTGCCTCTGTGATGATTAATGATGTTTTCCAAGTTTCCATCAGCACAAATTTCATCCCAGTTTCTCCCACACACAGTAGTCTTTACCAAGAGCCGAAACATTAAAATTTGATGGAATAAGATTACCAACATCATACTGTGATCCAATTTTGACAATGATTTTTCCATCAACCATAGCGACGTAGAGGCTAGAATGAGACGCCAAGATATTGACATTACTTGATTCATTAATCTCATTCCTTGCTCTGATGGAGGTCAACTTAATGAGTTCTTCCTTGAAACCCCATTCAAAGAAATGATCATAGAACTGCAGAGGAAAAGCACGTGAGAAATTGGATAATGTATAACTGATGAATGATTGAGTCAGTTTCATAATTAAGGTTATATACTTACCATGGATGGAATTCCTGGGTGGGTGAGGATGTAAGCATAACCTTCCATCACTTTATCAGAAGGGAACGGCCACAACTTTTGTGAAGATCCTGTATCATGGTTGTCTATGAATGTAACAGCATTTTTGGGTAAAAGCCCGATAAGTCCACTAGGTTTTCCACTGGAATCTTTCATTCTCGACCAGTCACCTTGAACAGCGGCATGTAGAGCACCTTTTGTCGCAAAATCAAATGCGGTGACAACTCCGCCAGCTGCTTGAACCCATTTTGCTATCTGGTACCTGTCAGGGTTCCAATATTCTCCAACTGCAAAATCTGGTTTTGTTTGATCCATATAAATTTTTGTTATACTTGGAGCATACCCCTTGACAAAATCAAACCTCCAGCCATCGAAACCAATTTCAGCTTTGAGCCAATTCATCCAGTCTGATAGTTCTTTTTGAACATGCAAGTTGAGATGATCGATATCTGGTGCAGCGGCATAGTTTTCTCCTGTATCCATATTTCCAGAACCATCTGAATACTGGGTGTCATCCCTACAAATGGCCCATGGTCCCCAATCTAAGCGATCGTCAGAAGTTCCTCCTTCAAAGAGGCAATATACCCCTCTGCTATCTTCCCTATCTGCGCACCTATGATTTATCACTATATCAGCAATGCATTTTATGCCTTTTTGGTGCAAGGCGTTAATCAAAGCTTTCAACTGAACTTCGTTGCCAAATCTAGACGCATCAAGATCATATAGTCTTCCTGGCAAGTATCCTGCAGTGAACTCAATGTATCAGAGTAAATCAGAATTTGCTGCATAGAAATTACGCTAATAAGTCGAGTGTGTAAAAATGAAATTGTATGATACCTTGAGGAGAAACTGAGTGGCTTGGCGGAGGAAGCCAAACATGAGTCACTCCAGCTCTAGCCAAATCATCAACAGTAGTCATAAGGAAGTTATATAGTCCTCCTTGTTTGCCACATGAATCCCAGTTAAACCCCTACATACAGAACTTGTTATTATGATAAAACAAGAGACACAACAGTAGTAAAAAAAAACTTTACTAATGTGAGTTAAGTACTGAAGTTCACTATCACAAATTCATCTCTTTCCTTAAAAAAAAAAGTTCACAGAAATCACATGTAGTAGAACTTTGAAATGGCCTGTTACTCCCACAAATGCATTGGACAAAAAGCACTACATTTATAGGAAATATACACTATATCTTGCAAACTTGGTAGAAAAGACTTACCTGGAAAAACAAATTAGGAGCACCATGAATCATAGGAGGGGCAAGAGAGAGCAAAAGGCAACATAAAACTATTACATTTGAAGCCTTCATCTTCCCTCTTGCTGAGAATACAAAAAATATTACAAAAGGTACAGGATGTTAGGAAATCCTTAACAACGTAGTTTATATAATGAAGCATTCTGTACAGCGGACGAGGAAGTTGGTTTAAGATTGAGAGCCACTTGACTACTTGAGGTACTTTCTGTTCGTTATAAATTGTTGCATGACCCATCCAGAGTAGTTAGTCTTATACTGGATGACCAACTTGTGCAGTTTTGCTAGACGGTTTATACTTTGGCTTGGTTAAGTGTATAATGCTTTAATCAGTTCAAGCCATACACGACTTTTTTTTTTGTGTGGAAAATACTTGTTGAGGTTTTGCGTCTTCATTAAAATAAATTTTTAAAAAACCTCTTCGATAAGGTACCTGCGTCCAACCATTTGGGTAGTATTACGATCATACTGTGCAATATGCACCAACATATCCCACTTGTATTAGCTCCTTTCCTGGGCTGATATGATTTTCAGAAGTTTACCATTTCAGTTCCAGTTAGGCCTAGTGGCCTACAGTTGGTTGACAATTTGCTCCCAAAAGAAATAATGCAGGCATTCTCTCCTCGTAAACTCAAGATATGTTATGTCCAAAGTAAAGCAGAGTTCCAGAGCAGAATCACTACAGTAGTACGCTAACAATCCCCCCACCCCCTTCTGTCTCCAAAAAAAAAAACCACCCCCTCTCTCTTCCTCTCCCTACTTGCGGAGTAGAAAGAAAATACAGAAAAAGACCAAAATTCAGCTAGATTAAACCCAGCTAGAGAAGGCCAAACTTATGAATCGAACTGTGTATTCGAATAAATAAAGAAAAAAGCACAAAACTAAACTTCGGAATATAGCTACAGTTAGCCAAATGCAAATAGATCAGAGACGACAAAATCCAAGGTCTTTTTTACTTGTCAAAACGGGTAAAATGAACTAATACAATCAAAATCTTCACAACAGTAAAGTAATAACTAGCGACATAAGTCAAAGTACTTTATGGCGAATAATTCCTTGTTTCCTTTTAATCTCAAAAACATGAGAGGATTATTGACTCAACTTAACTTTGACATCAAAACACCAAATCAACAGATTTGGAATAGAATAGGGACAGAATTGAGCATTGAAGGTACCAAAATTTTCAGCGTCCATGTGAAGCAATCAATTAACAATGTGTAGGGAGTACAAAAGAACACATTTGTGATAAGCCCCCTCTTCTACACAGGGATAAAGATATATATGTGTTACGTACTAATGAACCTTCTACAAACTAGACTACCCTTGTTGATACTCAATACAGAACAAAACTACAACAAAAGGAAGTACTTGAAGCTCAAACAAAGTCGGTCTGTACCGTAAGGTCCTGTACACCAAGATCATGATATAAACCATGCACATACTGTAGCACCCGTTTATCATCAATCCCAGACTTCACCTATTCACACAAAGAAGAACACAAACAAGTTCAGATCACCGAACAATGTTTTTTTAATAGGAAAGTCCAATCCCAAAATCAAATTCAAACAAGAGACAGGTTTAAAAAGTCCACCTGCACGGCCAGTGAACCAACAATGTGACCAGGCACCCATTCCCAGAAACGTGCTTCAGAAACATCGGCTACATCTTCACGAGCAGCAATCTAGTGACATTCACAGAATTAGCCAGGAAAAGGAAAAGCACACCATGCATCCAATAAAAAGTTGTAAACAGCTACAAAATATATCTTTACTATTTGCACCAGTAGACAGTGATTAGTACCTGTCGAGAGCATTTACTCAACGCTGAAGATGGAACACTGGGTGGTGCCATCTGGAGTAAAACACCCCCACTTGCCTTAAATAGAGGCATAACAAGCATAAACACTGTGACTGAAACCAACCCCATGCATAATACTTCAGCATTCTGAATCCTGAAGACATGACATAGCATAAGAGACAGAGTAGGAGAAGTAAAGATTAATAAACCAGAGTAACCAATTTCAGTGTACAAGGTATAAAAAATTACCCAATTGCCAGAAGCCAAGATGCCAGAATCAAACCTGCACTGTGAGAGACAACACACAGTTTGAGATAATTCTGTAATATGATAATAATCAGAAATAATGTTTTTTTTTAGGGCATCAGCAGTATAACGATTTTAGCAAGAATTTGAAGAAAATCCAGAAATAAATTGTTTTTCACATGCACAGCCAACAACCAAGAGAGATGCAAACAACCCATAAGAAAAGCATCTTGCATACAATTCGAAAGAAAACGTATATTCTAGTCTATAGTACTACAGGACAAATATATTCTGTGAAAGGAGCACATCTTTGAAAACAGGGTCATCAAATTAGAAATTTCCCTACTTTTACAATGTGTTAATACCTAGAGTTTTATCTTCTGTTTTATTTTCTCTTTCCCTGAGGAAGTTGTACATCTTATGGAGTTCGTGATCAACACAGGGAAAAAGTAATGACGATCAGATATGATTTAGGAGAAAAGTTAAAAGAACAAATGCTGAACCTGCGAATCGAGTCAGCAAGCACATGAAGACAAACGGAGTGATAGTTCATATCTTCCGCATTTCTGTAAGCTACAAGTACAGAAACAATATTAGAAAGCCATGTCATCCATACCAAGTAAGAAGAAAGAAATCCCCACAGTTCCAAGTATAAACTAGAGGCAGAATGTTCAAATGGATTTGAATCAAAGCAGTAGAGAAAGGGCTTTCACCAAAAAAAAAAAAACATCAGAGAAAATAAGAGCAAATAGAAAAGAGAAATTAGAAGACATTTTATTTTATTTTTTCCTCTTAGATGGTTACTGTAGAAGGAAGGGGATATGGGGGGAGGGAATTTTGGGAGAAATGTGCAAATGTGCAATATAGCCGGATATATCTTGGTTCACTACAACACTGTATATCAGCTTTGGCATATGAAAAATTATTTTCAGTGATTTTTCTTGCAATTTAAATTGAAGGATATTGAGGTTAGTATTGAAGGGTTGATTGCAAACATAAGGGGGTTAATTGCACTTAGATCATAAGTCTTGGGGCCTATTTACCACTTTCTCCACGTAAAACCCTATGACATCTGACAATTTAATTTGAACTAAAACTTCCACAGATTCAAGAACATGGCTAGCCCAACACCTCCATAGATGTGTGAATAGACACTTTATGTAATGGTTGTGTCCAAGTTATATTGATAAAAAATGGTGGAATGGAAGAAGAGTAGAACAGATTTATGTGGTGGAACTGCAGAGATAGGGTAAAGTCAATCAAGGTTCTCAAACAAAATCATTGCAATCATTATGTTACATATTCCTCCGAATTTGAAGCCAAAACATTCAGCAAGCCAGGCTAAACTTTCATAAATGACCTTCCATTATCCACTTCTAAAAATTGCTTTAATCAATACTCCAACCAAGATTGACAAAAAAAGAGTGTAGGAATTACTAACATACGTGAAGGATGAGCATTAGAGAAAGCCTTACCAAGATTTCTTCGAGCATAGTTCCTAAAGAACCAGACACCAATCAGATTAACTAACAGATTCGTCACCGCCGAAACAATGAGATAATGCCTACAAGAACATATTAAAAATGTTAATGAACACAAAAAAAAAGGATAATAGTAAAAATGATCTTACTTGTAATCATTATATATCACTATCATGTCAAAGAAAAATAACTATGCATACAGACCGAAAACACTGCATTTACAGCAATATATAAATAAATGAAAGTAAATAAAGAAAAATTGAGAATTTGAAGCCAAAAATGAAGATACTGATTTTAAAGATCATAGGGCACTGTAAGTCAAGATTTTGACAGAATTCAAGGCATATACCTAAGTTACACGGACTCGGCTAGAAGTATCCGACATGGGTACGTACCCAAGTGTCTGACTCGGCAATTTTTCGGATATTTTAGGCTAAAATGAAGTATCTTGTACCCCAACCCATGTCCGAGGTTGGAGTACCCGACACGGGTACTCAAGCAAAATTGAAGAGCCCGGTTAACTTGCCATATATTCTGATTTATAAAGGAACAATTTACTCATGCAAATAAACCCATAAACCATCACAGCCTTTTCATACCCTTCCGTTCCTGTTCTTTCATCACAGACACGTGGAGTAGGGAAAAAAGGCAAATATAGAACACCACAACTTAAGAGCAATATTAGCATAGAAAATCATTCCAAATATACAATTTCCTCAGCCTCATTCCACTCAAAGTCTCAAATACCGTTTGGAAGGACACAATAGTAGCAGATAGCAATCACACAATGACATGAACATAATTTTTGTCTTTCAAATACGAAAGATATTCTAGCTTCTACAATCAAAGAGCTAAATGTACAAACCTATTTGGATGACTATGAAGCCAACTTATCCGGTATCAACACAAAAGACAAGAAAACAGATCAAACTAGTACATATTTAAGAAATACAACTCTGTTTAATAATAGTACACAATTACAAAGAACTTACTTATGCTCAGACTCATCTTGTATGAACGCATGAAGTGCTTCCACAGCCAAGGAAAATGACAAGAACAGAAGAAACAGCTGTCTAAAAAGCAGACAACAAATTTGTGTTAGACAACAAACTGTCCTTGGGAGCTAGGAAATGAAAGTAGACTGATCAGAAGAAAAGTTTAGCACTCCAGGACAAAAAATCACTTCAAGATCATAACTTACAGCATTTGTAAAGGCCGACAAAACTTCGAGTCTTTTGTACCTGAAAAGAGAGCGACCTCATTAAAGTAACATTCTTTTAGACATTAAAATAGCTACAGCCAGCTTCTCAATGGAGAATGATAGCAATTCTAGCAACATTTGAAGTTTAAAAAACACCTAGGGGCAAGCACCTGATACCAAAGCAAGTAAGTTTGTACAGGGCACAATGATCATCAAAAAGTAGACAACAGTGAGTAAAACTAAAGTAAGCTGGTAACACCTATGAAGCAGATAAGAGAGGCGAGAAATATTTACCCACCAGGAAAGTTAGGGAAGCAGGGGGGACGGTAAGAAAATGCACAAATTCCAAGTTCCAAAATTCTAAAACCAAGAATCTCAGCAAACAAAATTCTCAAGAAAGTAAACACTCATCAAAAGTTTACGGGCTCTGCCCACTCCACGTATTCTACCATACCAGTACTCCAGTTTTGATTTATTTGCCCCAGCATCCAAAAGCTAGCTTCAAAAACTTTTTTTGCAAATAAACTAGAAACATGTCAAAAGTCTTTCAGCACAAAGATTTTTTACAGACATCAAAAGACCAGTTGTATCCTTCCCAATGCCACTAATAAACAATTAAGTGACTGATTCACCCCAATTTTTCTAAAACCGGGTTTCTTTAAATTTTATTTGGAAAAAAAAGGAAAAGAAATGTATTTTTACGAGAAGCAATGTCTGGTTGGAAATGGGGTACCATGGATTCACAAAACAATTTAATCACGTATAAATTTTGGAAAATTTAACTTTGACAAGCTATAAGCTAATTTCAAACCTGCCCATGCCATTGTGTAATCCCCCCCCCCCCCCCCCCCCCCCCCCCCCCCCCCCCCCCCCCCCC
>ONZK01001063.1:83888-120218 GCA_900322385.1 Pharnaceum exiguum | reverse complement strand
ACCACTTTGGGAATTATTTTCAAACCTAGCCTATATTGGGAATTATTTATATTTCTAGCCTTATTATGGGAATTAACTCAAAATAATCTTAAGAAAGTAAGAAAAAACAACAACAAAAAAGGTTTTCATCGGTTGTTCTTGATATAGCATGACAAGTTTTATAACATATGTTATTAGTCACTTTTAAATAACCTGATTGGATTGATATAAGGCCTTATTTAGTTCACATGTGTGAGGATGATCTATTTAGCAGAAAGTGCGTGGGAAGTTAAAAAAACAAAAACAAAATAACATGAGTTAGTAATTTTGTCATCATAATTTTCACCCGGTATAATTATAACCTGTATGGCTGTATACTAATTGTTGTTGAAAAAAATAATAAAGGTTGTAACTTGACTTTTATATTCGTAATAAGTTATCCATTTCAATTGATTTTTTCATATCCTCGTAGAGACATAATAGAGTAATCCATCCGTAATTTTTTTTATCTTCCTGAAAATAAAAACTAACTAATCAATTCACTAAAAATGATATAAACCAGAAATTAAGAAATTGGCGCCAAATCTCTTGAAAACCCCCAACCTTCCCTCCCCACAAGTCCACAACTCCAAATCAATCAACGATAGAAAAAAAACCAATGAAATAAACTAAAATGAAATGAAACCCAGAAAATCAACACCAATCATAAGGGCAGCAGGCCAACGCTCAATCCCTTCCACATTCACCTTTCGCTCTGCCCCCAACAATAACAACAGCAAATGGTAAGTAACTTTTTCACTCTCATTGTTATATTGGTATTATATCATTATTTCTCAAAAACCCTTTTCATATTTATTGTTTTGCAGTCTCACAAGTGAAGATAACAGTTCATCAACTTCAAAAAGGGTATCTGGGCATTCCACTCTCTCTCTTTCTGCCTTTCTTAACCGCAAGTTACACTCCACTTCAGTGCTCCCTTTTGACAAGGTAAAGTTTTTCACTTCTTTTTTTTTTTGGGAAATGTATTTGATGTTATTTGTAGTTTGGGCTAATGCTGTTGATTAGACAAGTGGGTTTTGCATGGTTTTTTGCAAATTGAATTTGTTTTAAATTTGAGGTACAAAGTTTTGTCATTGACCCAATAAGCTTTTATTTAGAGATTTATGATATATGTATTGATTGTTATGCTGAGAAAATGCTACTGAAATACCATTTGTTTGTTCTGCACATTTGCGATTTTAGGTTGTGTTTTGTTCGTCTATAAAAGCCTGACTGAAACTTATTGAATGCAGTTCAAATTAAACCTAAAACTCAACCGAACTGAACTTAAATAAATAAATAAAAAAACTGAATTGTAACACTACAGATGAACAAAACACGGTATTAGTAATCATATTTCCAAAAAGAGGAAAAAATGAATTACTTCTTTGAAAAGAACATAATCAATTTCAGCTCTATACACTTGTTGTCAGTTTGAAGATGCTAAGGGTTATTCCCCTCTGCTGGTGGAAAGAAACTTTAGTTGGGGAGAAATCATAGATATGTATTGTATTGATTATTGATGTAATTGTGTGGATGGAAGGAGCACTTCTTAGGCATTCGAGATAGTGAGTTGATCCTAGGATTGAATAGTGGAAGATAAGAGAGGATCACTTAGTGATATATTTGTCATGGGATCCCCTTTTCTTTTGGCAAAATTGCTGGGAATAATCTCAAGTTGGGGCCATTATCCCAAAATAATCCCAAGTTGACATATTTCTCAGAATAATCCCAACTTGCCCGACATTTCACCCGAGCAGACTAATGATGTCCGAAAAATTGTTTTCAGTTGAAAGTTTGCATATGTATTTGATGTCATTTGTAGTTTGGGTTAGTGCTGTTGATTAGGTAAGTGGGTTTTTTATGGTTTTGCAAGTTGAAATTTGTTTGTAGTTTTAGGGTCAAAGTTTTCTCTTTTACCCAATTAGCTTTAATTTTGGAGATTTATGATATATGTATTGATTAGAAGTGTTATGCATGAGAAAGTGCTACTGAAATAACATATGTTTGTTCTGCATATTTCCGAACTTAGGATGTGTTTTGTTCGTCTATAACAATCTGAACCGAACTAAAAATTACTAAATGCAATTGAATTTAACTGAACTAGAAATAACAAGAAGTGTTAGTCATCATATTGCCATAAAGAGGAAAAAAGTAATTACTGGCTTTGAAAAGTAGATGATCATTTTCAGCTCTATCTTATACTTGTTGTCAATTTGAAGATGCTAAGGGTTATGCCCCTTTGCTGGTGGAAAGAATGAAACTTTAGTAAATCATTGATATGTATTATATTGATTGTTATTTGTTAATATAATGGTGTGGAAGAAAGGAGCTCTTCTTAGGCATTCGAGATATTGAGCTCTTCTTAGACCAAACTGTGAAAGATAAGAGGAGCGGATCACTTAGAAACATATATATCCTGGAATCCTGGACTCATGGGATCCCCTATACTTTTCTATCTTATTAATTAGGGTTTCTAGGTAATCCTAACTCTTATGTTTCATTGCCATTGGGATATTAAACTCTAGGGTTCTATGTGCAACGTAGAAAGGTGGTTTTCAAGTAGATGATATACATGATACATCTTATTCTTGGCAGGTGGAGAAGGAGAAGCTTTCGGAATCTGTGAATCACTACGACTCCAAAGAGTTCAACGCGATAGATGATAAAAATGGTTGTGGAGGACATGATGGGAAAAGAAAGCGAGTGATTGAAGACTCGGTGTTTAAACAGTTGAATGGTAAACCAGGAGCTAAAGCAAGCAAGAACACCACTGAAAGCTATGCTGGTGAGAATGAGCTATTCTTGTTTAATTTCAAGTTGAATCTTACTTTCAGAGTTTATGCTTTTGATTATTACTTTCTTTCTCAATCATTAGTGATGTTATGTCGGTTTATAAGTCAAATCTTAACTATAAGATGAAGGCTAACGTTTCCTGTTTTAGCTAATGTGTTTCTTGAGTTGGTGAAATATCTGCTTTATTGGCTGGTTGATGCTTCTCTTCTTCACTGTGGGTTTTCATCTTGACCTGGGTTTGCATTTTGTGGTTTATTTGCTTGATGAATTGTATTCCAAACTAGCAAATCTACATAGGAGTTTGCATAAGTGAAACTGATCTGCTGGTTTAGCAGAGCTTAAACGATGAATGTACAAAAAATTAATTCATGAAAGATTAAGCCACTGCTCTTGTTTAAAACCGGACACAGTGCAACATTTGTCGAGCTGATAGTCACGTAATCAAGTACAGAAGTACTTGAACACCGGTCACTTAGATTGTGAGAGTAAAAGGGTGCAGAGAGTGAGGAATGAGACTGTGATTGGTTATGTCCTAGCAAAAGTCTACTCCTTTTGAGCCACTTTCCTTGAGGAACAAGGTTCACATTCAATCTTCGGCATTTTAGCCGAGCCCCTTTGATTTGTTCACTCCAGCAGTATCTTTTTTTCTTTTTTTTTTGAAGAAATGAAAATTCACTCCAGCAGCTGTATGGATATCTGATATGTCCTTTACTGTAGATGAAAGAAAAGCCAAGGGGTGCTTAGTAAGTAAGTGAACTAACCTAAGTGAGAGCTGCACGGTGGCCAAGTGGACTCAGGTTATCCGAGAACAGTACAAGTTCTTGACTAAGTGAACTGACAATGAAGAGCCTTAATGCTTTGTTGTGATTGAAGACATTTGATGTGCCCTGTTTTTCTTGCCTTAATTCATAGTGTTGTTACTTTTGTTTGAGGAAAGAAATTACCATTTGTCTGATACTCTGATGCACTTTTAAGTTGGGCTTATGTTTTTTTCTTTGGGTAGAAAATGAAAGATGTAATTTCTTTGCATTACTAAAGCATAGAGTCTCCATGCAGTTATAGAAGCCAGGATATCAAGTATCCATATTCATAGAATCAAGTCTCATACAAGTAGTGAGTTGATCAAATGTTACAATGAGATCAAAGTAGCCACTAGCCAGCACTATTTCCGTGGCCTTTGCTAGGTGATCTGCAGCTTGATTTGTCCCCTCGGTGAATATTTAACTTAAACTGCTTCCAGTTGCCTCATTAGGTCCTTGCATTGCATGATGTCGAGTTCCAGCCTATGGTGTCTCTAGAGGTCATCACTTTGTTTGTCTTCAAACAATATTTGTAGTTACTTTGGACTCAAGCTGGCTGCTTGTTTTGCCATTAAAAATTTTTTTTAGACAAATAGAGGATTACTGATTACAATCTGTTCTAGGGAAAAAGATGTTGGGCGTTCATTGTGTCCAGCATCAGATTTTCTGTGGATCAAGTTATTATGCACTTTAGAGTAAGTGGTGACAATAACGTGGGCCTCCTAACGAAGGAAGTCAGCTTGCTCCTGACTTGAGAACAACTTCTAGCTATAGGCCAATAGCAGACACCTCAGTAATTAGATCTGGGCTAAAGTTATTGTTCAGAGCCTAGTAAGACGTCATGGCAAACATGGTTGTCGCTTATGTGGAAAGCGCAATTGGCAACGACTAAGGAAGGTTGCTTATGGTCAATCATTATATAATTGTTGTGAACAATCTCAATCCAACAGATTCTTTTCCCAGTTTCTTCTGAGAATTATGATTGCTTTTGCGCTCTCGCCTATCCTCTTACAAAGTGATTCAATCAAAAAAAAATGAAAAAAACACAAAGTGAACGAGGTTTTATTTGTTTTGTTTTGAAGTACTCCCAGTTCTCCACTTCCATAAGGCCGGAATTGATGACTTCATGGGGGTGTGATTTCTTTATAATCAAGTCTATGCAACGATTTTGTATCTATGAAGAAATTCTGATCCTCTCCTGGTTGCAGCAGTCCATTTAAGTTTAATACATCTAAATAGTTGTATCTGATTGCAGTACCAATTCGATTGGAAGGTGACGTAAAGAAGCATGGTCAAAACCATTTAGTAGTTCTTGGAGATGACCCCAAACCAAAAAGAAGACGCTATTATGAAATTGCTGGTAGAAACGAGAAACCAAGACCTCTTTACAATCACTGTAAGTATTGAGTTACAGGAACAGTTTGAAACACAATTACACTTCAGCCAACACCTTAATGCCACTCCTTTCTACCCCTGAAAGTTTGCCTTTTGCAAAACATTTGAAATGTGGCTACTATCATGTTGACAGATGAAAATGGCACTGGCTGGTGGGAGCCTGAGAGAGAAGGCATTGACAGTGATGAAGTCGGTACTACAGAAATATGGGAAGGTGTTGGTTCAACGACGCTGGGAGGAGACAACTGGCACTAACTGCTGTTGTACGCTAATCTTTCTAACAGCTCTTCAGCTCCCTCTCATCTTGGCTTGAGGAGTTGAGGTTGTATGATATTGGTTCTAAACATAACTTGTATTTCGTTTGAACTTAAAGTGGTCTACATGACTACAAGTCTACAACCCTATGTATGCTGAAATTTCGGTGTATCGACCTAACCTAGGCCCTGTTTGGCAATCAATCTGCTAGCTATTTTAGCATTTTTTTTTTTTCTCACATCAATCTATTATTGAATCATCTAATTGTTATTTTTGTCATTTTACCTGTCCATATTAACCTGCTAACTGTTATATGTTTCTACTATTCGGCTATTCGAGAGCCCAAATGAGTCTCTGATGATTCTAGTATACGGAGTAGAAATTTTAATACGAGTTCTAAAATGAGGATACACCAGCTGAGTGAGTGCTATTCGTTGTTGTCTACTTGTCTTTGTCTTGCCAGCTTTTGTCTTGCACGCTTTTCTCAACAAATTTCTTCTAGTGAAACTGGCATCACCATTGCGACACTTTTTACGAGTCTAGTCATCCCGTCCACAAGTTCGTAGAATGTCAACGTCGAATCTGTAATTTTAAACTTATTAATATGTTAAAAAAAATGATTAATCATATGCCGTTTTCTTGGGGCAATTTAAAGTCAAATTGCTGATGTCCTCCCTTAATTAGTGTACTCCCAATAAATTTCTCTTATCGACATATCATGTCATCCTAAAGACTTATTTTCTATGGCACCATTGGAAATCAGCTGCGATTTTGAAGTAAAGAATTAGAATTATGCATGTTTTAGATTTGCGGTGATATCAGGATTCAGGATGTGCGTTAAAATAAAGTAGCTCAAGATAATTATCACCGATCTCTTTGTTTACTTTTTTTAGTTTTTATGAAGCTCATTAGTTGTAATTAATCAGGTCGATCACAATCGTAATTATCTTTGATTTTCACATATGAGATTAGGGTTTGAGACGAAAGGATAGACATGTAATCCCAAAAACCTTTCCTCTAGGAAAAGCAAGTGTACCTCTAAGAATCCTTGCGGGGGTACACAAAAACAAGCACATAATCTCACTATAGGTCAATTTTCTTTCTCATTCGGACATTCCTCCTCTGTTGGATATGTTGGATAGGTTAGGTGACAATGAGTCTGGATCCTCTCCATTTTTCATGAGAAAAGGGGATTTTCAATGTAGTTAATAGGGGGAATTTTGGAATATTAAAAAGAAAGAAAATATAAATCAATACTATCCCTTCAAAGTGGAAATGAAAATCTCTAATAATTGGAGAGGATCTCAATTCGCTGACAATAGAGAAGTGAGGGAAAACGAATTGATCATATCTACATTCAAGCTGTAGTTATCAACGAAATTACTTTGTCCAAACACTAACTGCTAGAGTAAAGTTAGTAGAAAAATAGGGCAAACTAGCTAGTTGTAAATAACTGAATGAGTATTATGAATACCCGATACAAAACTTGTAACATGCTAGTTTATTCATAGTAAAATCTCATACATTTCGCTCTTATTTATTCTGAGCTTTCTTTCATTCTGTATAATGATTAACACTTACATTTCTCATTGTCAAACCGAGAGAAATTAACATGGTACCAGAGCTTCTGAAGATTAAATAGATCTTTTCTTGATTGACAGTGTTGATCATATACTTTGATAATTAGACATAACAAATTTCTGAAATTTTTCTTTAAAGATTTTTCCTTCAAAATCAAGTTTGAAGAACTATTTTGGTTTAAATAGACATTATAGTGTTTGTTTTTGGAATTTATTTGAAGTTTTCATCTTGCATAAACTATTCCTAACAACAGGGTTGTCATCACAATGAAATTATTTGAAAAAGTCTTGAGCAAACTTCCTTTGAGTAAGTACAGCACCTGCTAAAGTTTTCAAATCATCAATACGTAAGAAAAAATGAACTTCTCGAGGTCTTTGATACTCTTCTTGACCTTCGATGTCTCTTATTGCCTACTCTGATTCTACTTGAGTGTCTTATGTGAATACAAGAAGGACCGTCGTTGGTTACATTATTCTCTTTGGTGACAGTGCGATTTCATGGAAATCCAGGAAACAGCCAACGACTGCCCTATCTTCTGCATAAGCTAGAGGGTTACAACTAAATTAGCTTCGTTAAATTAACTCGTCTTTTAAGTGAACTTGGTGATTCTTCCATTACTCTTGTTAATATTAAGGTTAAATGTGATAGTTTGGCTGCTCGCAATTAGTACAAGATGAACGTATCAAGCACATTGAGTTGGATTGTCATTTTGTTCAAGAGAAGCTACAAAGTGGTCTCATTATTATTAGGCAAATAGTTGCGAATAATCACATCTTGGGGTCATTATTATCGCAAAATAATCCCAATTTTACATAGTTCTAGGAATATTTATACTTACCCGATTTTCCCCTAAAAAGTTTAATGATGGTCGGAGAGCAACTTTTCGATGATGGTTTGGTCTATCCTAGCACATAATTAAGTATGGTTTTGGTCAAACTTGATCAAAACTACTAAATTTAGAGCGTTTGATTTACTATAGATATCAAGTTTTAATGAAAGTACATCAAAAAATTTAAAAAATAATAAAGTTTTTTAGTATTATTTTATAAAAATATAATTTCGACTCTCGGTCGGGTCTAACTAGACTCAACCTAGTAACCTACAATATAAAGACTCAACCTAGTGTCCTATTCGTAAGTTATTTTTTTTTTAATTGTTATTTTGTTGAAAAAATTTATTTTTACTGTAAATCTTGTATGCAAATCTAAGTATAACACCATTTTGGAAAATATACTTATGAACCTAGTTTAATTTGGGACAACAACGTTTTAGTAAGTAACTCAACACTCTAATTATTATTGTTTTTTCTTTTTTAGAGCATTCATCAAATTTTATTCTCCTGTTAGGTGGCACTTCCTTTTTTAATAAAAGTAAAAAGGAAAAGGAAAAAAAAAAGTGTGGCTAAAAGTCAGGCGTGCATTTCGAAGACATTAGTCATATAAAAGGTTTCATTAGTCATTTGAAAATGCTCATTGGTCATATAAAAATACCTATTAGTCATTAGTCATATAAAATTGGCTATTAGTCATCTCATATTAATTTTTTAAAAAATGGTGACGTGGCACCCGATGTACCCTAGACTTGCTGGATTTTATTATTAGTATTCAGACGACCCTATTAGCTAGCAATTAGGGCACACCATTATTTGAGATGAGTATGTGTAATTAGTCTAATAATAATCTGACGTACAATTATATTTCCTCTTTTATTGAAACCCCTGATTTTTTTTTATTAATTATAGCAAAAACTTAACAAGCATTCATATGTTCGGTCCTAATACAATAATCATTGATTTTTTTTCTTTTGATTTATTGATAAATGCAACATAAAATTAAAACTCCAAAGGAATCGCATATGCATATGCTATATATCCTCAGCTCAGTGCAAAGCACGAAAACATGTGGAACAGCCTATCAAAACGTCTTTTAAATTGCACCAAACATGTGGACGAGAAGTGTAAACCACTACATCAGAATCACGTATGATAGCACATATACATACATTAATTCATACTGTACACGTAGTTGCGTCAAATAACCAGATTATAGCAACAATCAGCAAACATCTTATTCGTATTATTACATCACCTTATACTATTTACTGCTACTAAAACTAGAGTTGCACCAACGTTACAGGTTTCCAGATAGAATTATTTACCTGAACCTCAAAAATTATCCACATAGTAACACTCGAATTTGATCAACTTTCTTTCTTCAGGAGATAATAATCCTCATCCTCGTGATTCTCTTGCTGATCATTACCCACCGCAGCGTTTGTTTGCCCGAGCAAGCTGCTAAGTGAACGAGCTTTCACCACCCCAAGCTTAACCCTTTTTCCACCTGCATGATTTACCCTCTTCCCATCCTCGACAATACTCTCTTTCTCGTTCACTGGCAAGGCGGAAGTATTCGCAACGACGATCTTCTTAGAGCTGCTCGAGGGCTTGGCCTTAGCTGCATTCGCCATACTTCTTAGCCTGCCTTTACCCAAGTGATGCTCGCAAAGCGAGTATCCAACCAGCGTGGGCTGGCAACACCTCCACCCCCTACCGTTCACGCGACTGCATCTCGAACCTTCCATTATCGTTGTCCCTCTCTTCCCTGCCTTCTTCACTCCACCTGCATTGCTACCGATCCCACCATTGTTATCAATATCCGCGGCATTTGCACTACTGATGATCACATTATCCTTCGGGCCATGGTCGTGGTCAAGGTCGAGAGCGAAGGCAAGTTCGCGTTTCTTGTTATTTTGTTCTCGCTTTAACCTCATCAGTATCTCAATTGTCATTGCACCTTCCACCACGTCGGGACTAAAAGCCTCCCCATCTTTGTTTCGCCAACTTCCTACTGCTGGAATAATCATACGATAATACGTACAGCTAATTGTTAGTTAGATGACATCTTTAGTTACTGATTAAAATCATTCAACAATACTTATATAATTACACACTAGCTATACGTACATACCTTCGATAGTAGGCTTGTTGTCATCATTATTGGACGGTGCAATTGTACCCATTGAAGTTCTAAAAACCGGAAAAATAGATCATAAATCCAAAGGAAAAGACATAAAATATTAAAGCAACAAAAATCATACAAATACACAAAATATTTACATTGCATTATTCATGGGGGAGTTTAAGACAAAAAAAGTCCAACTGCTGGGTGCAAGATAATAGTATATGAAGAGGGTGTAATAGTATTGACGAATGAAGAGCCATAATAAAAGAGAAATACATGGCGTTAGTTGGTCCCCATGCTAAAAATATACAAGTGCACCACCATAGAGTATTATAAATGGTTCCATCAACACAAAAAAAAAAGGTAATATAAAAGGGTGCAATTACGTTTTTTTTTTTTTTTTGGGCTTTTTGAGGTTTTGCTTTATTGGTAGATAACCAAATAGAAAGAAAAGGACGAGAGGAGATTAGATGGGGAAGGTATGGTGGCTCATTGCCTAAAGCTGATAAAATAAAAACATCTCCTTAATTCTCTTCCCCTTCATAAAACTAAACAGTATTTTCCCACTCACCACTTCAATTTTTAATAAATTAGTTCTCTTTTTATTTCATTTGAAATATTCAACTTTTTTTTAGTCTCTTCACTCCCAAGATTTGATCAAGCTAAGCGATGGTAGGTGCACAAAAATGATGAATAGTAGAAAAAAGAAGAAGTAAAAAACTATTCTTTTTCACCCCATTTGTTTTATCTTAGGAAAAAATAACCATGCCAAACATTAATTTTTGTTACCTGGCATCATTGTTATTAGTATCAAACTCATGCCTCTCCTTTCCTCCAATAATTCCCTGCACAAATCATGCACCCAAAAGAAATTAAAACATCATATGGTAAACAAATGTACATATACATAATTAGCTAACCAAATGCATAAAATCATGATTAAAAGAAACGTGACAACTAATTTCCAACCAATATTAACAATGCAAAGTTGCAAACAAACCAAAGCAAGCTAAGCTAAGAAAGAATAAGAATAAAATGTTTAATTTAGACCGAGTGCAATTTACATAACCCTCTAAGAAAACATAAAAATATGATCTTTTTAATGAACGATTAATTATGGCTTACCAAACTACACCCACCAAGAGAATAGCTAGCACTAGCAGCAGTGCTAGTATTCCCAGGTGGGATCGAACGGCGTAGATCGAAAGCTGAACGAGTTGATGATGATGATGACGTAAGACTGAAATGATCGGCCGGCTGCTGTGTTGTTGCTACGTCAGCATCCTCATCATGTTGTTGTTGCACCACCCTCATGACCGGTGACCGGCTGAACAGGTCATGATGATGATCTGGCCCTGCTGGCGTTAGAAGAGTTAATGGCAACGGCTCTTTCCTCTTCCTTATTCTCATAATTACACTATGTATATTTCTTTTCTTTTTCCTTTTTTTTTGTGGGTGCAAGCTAGTAAGACTTTTTGTACAAGTGTATATATGTTTTGATAACTGATGATGGTGAAGATCCTAGGGAGAGATCAAGAGAGAAAGAAAGGAGAAGAAAAGGGGAGAAAGGGAGAGAGAGTGCAATACACAAAACCCACCAAGAGAAGGGAAGAAAATTTTCTTCTAGCTAGCAATTGCTTTAATGTATGCCTCATTATTCATTTTCATGATATACTATTTTTGTTATGTAATTTTTATTTATTTATTGTGTGTGCGTTTCTCGGTCTACAAGTAGCTATCAGGAGGAAAATAGTGTTTGTTGGGATTTCTGTTTCTATTTCTTTATCTCTCTAACTTTTCATTTGTTGCACCACACACACATACATGGTTAGGCACGTGCGAGAGGCACGTGTGGAGGAAAGGGCGGGTTGACCGGTTGGATAGGTAGCCGGTGGGGAAGTGGACGGAATCAGATATTGGGAGGTGAGAGAATGTAGTACGGTAGATGACAGGGTGGAAGAAGTGGACTGGGGAGAAAGGGTAAGTTACGTTGTTTTTTCTTTTTTCGTTTTATTATTAATCTTTTTTTAATGGGGCCTACGTTTTGGCAACGACCAAGATGCTCGATCAATGGCTTGCTTATCCCCCCTACGGCCTATGCCCCTATAATATACGTACACCTAAATACAACTTCAAAGCATGAAAGTAGAGTATTCATTTGAGTCCACGTCATGCATGGTTGTAGTGGAACTGTGGTTCGGAGTTCGGACCGTCAACGGTGCAATATTTCTCTATTTTGGTCAGCGGCTCTGTTGGTTCAACGATTTCATCAGTGTTGTACTAGTCTATTAGTCGAAAGAGTCTACCATACAACCGGTTGTATTTAGCTCCATACTCCTAATTAAATAAAAAGTCCCAAAATAAAAAAAGACCCAATCCAAAAAAAAGAAAATTTCCCCTCTCTCCCTTATTTTCCTTCCCCACCGTAACAGCCCCCCATTCTCAATCACTTCCTCCCCACATCCTCACAAAAAAAAAACCATTTCAATCTTTCCCCATTTCACTCTCTCTCCTCACCAAAAACTCCATTTTCAAAAATCTTTCTTCACAACTTCACCCTATCTTCTTAAAACTAAACCCCATTTTCCACTCTCTCCACATAAAAAATCTCACATCCCCTTTCTCTCTCCTCGCACAAAAATCATGAAATGCGGTAAAAATATCAAATTCGGGGGTCACAAATTGAATTCCAGGCGTCACAGATTATACTTAAGGGGGTCACAAATTATACCTAGAGGGGTCACGAAACTAATCTTTACGGGTCACGAAAATAACTGTTGGGGGTCACAAATTGCTTATTGGTTGAATACGACGGTGAGACAACGTCATTAGAGGGTGGTGGTGATGGAGCGACTGTGGGAAGTGACGGTGGTGGTTAGGAATGAGGTTGGAGTGGATAGGCGATGAGAGAGAAAGTAGATCTAAAAAAAATTTCTCTTTTTTTCCTTTAAATGGGTTCCTCGTTTTGGGTTTTGATTAATAGGTGCGGTTTGAGTAGTGGAGGCGACGGTGATGACGGGGAAATGGCGGCGAAGGCGGTGACGGGGGTGGAGAAGTCGACGAAAAGTTGTGGTGTTTGGTGGAGGTGGTTATTGGTGAGGTGAATTGGGTTGTTGGTGAAGGGAGAGAAAGGGATAGATGGGGTTTTTCTTTTCTGTTTTTTTTTTTTAATATGTGTAGGGGAGTATGGTAGAAATTACCCTATTAGTCTTTCCAAGTCTTGGTTAACAAAACTTATTTCCTTAAGGGTTGCCTGATTATGTGTAGTAAGCAGTGGCGGATCTAAAAATCCATTCAAGTGGTGTCATTTCATAAGTTTAAGTGGTGTATTTGAAGGTTTACTAAAGAAAATTTAGATCCTATGAAGTTGATCAACTAGATTACAAAAAAAAATCAATCTAGTGGTGTCACATGGACACCATTCATTAGTAATATGTACATCTGCCACTGGTAGGAAGGGACATTGTTAACTAAACTTATTTCCCTTGCATGAGTGGGTGTAGTAAGGGGGCGACTAATTGAGGAGTAATCATTTATAGTCATTGTAAGAGTTTGTAAAACCCTGAATTTATCTCCCCTGTAATTATCTCCCTCAAAACCCAGTTTTGATTATAGTGGATAGATTTATCTTAAATTATTTCCGTTAATTACTCTCTTTTCTCCCAACCCCTCTTATTTCACGTATTTCCGGCCCATCTTCTCCTCCAATAAAAAATTCTAAATTTTTCCCCTACCAACTCAATTCATCTGCAAGTTTGTTATCTTTCACCCCTAATATATTCCTCCCAGATTCATTTTTCCTTGGTAATTATAAGGATTCCAGGCGTGGCCTTTGTATTTTTGATTTTTCAATTTAGAGTTAAAATCATAGTTTGATTCATTTTAGTTCGGAAGTTTTGATTTTATTTGGTTAAGTTCAAATTTAAAGAACAAAGCCTAAGCACAACTTATCTTTGCCTCTTTGGTCCATAAACCAATTTTGAAAATCGGCCAAAGGTTGTCTCAGCCAGTCTGGTTAAACATTGGTATTAATGAGTCGATGATTGTAACGACCCGACCCAACATACTGTCACAACACAACCCAATAAGATGGAAAGTCACTAATTAAGCCCATACTTAATCACTTAAGCTTAAAAGGTGAAGGCCTTATTGTTAATATGCTGAACCACTACTACTAATAAACTGCTCTCTATCCACATCTCTCTTCGATGTGGGACAGGGGTGTTACAAACTACCCCACTTAAGAAAACAATGTCCTCGTTGTGCACAGCTCAGGCCCATCAAGCCCAGAAACTCCCCCGCTAGGCAGCTTCTGATCAGGCCTCTCTGTGGCCTGTACTAAATCAGTCTGCGGTCGCAGGGTCGCTCTGATACCATCTGTAACGACCCGACCCAACATATTGTCACAACACAACACAATAAGATGGTAAGTCACCAATTAAGCCCATAACTGACCACTTAAGCTTAAATGGTGAAGGCCTATGTTATTAGCTTCTTTGACCACTACTACTAATAAATTGCTCTCTACCCACATCTCTCTTTGATGTGGGACAAGGGTGTTACAAATCTGTAACGGCCCGACCCAACATACTGTCACAATACAACCCAATAAGATGGGAAGTCACCAATTAAACCCATAACTGACCACTTAAGCTTAAAAGGTGAATGCCTTGTTATTAGCTTGTTGGACCACTACTACTAATAAATTGCTCTCTACCCACATCTCTCTTTGATGCGGGACAAGGGTATTACAAACTACCCCAGTTAAGAATACAACGTCCTCGTTGTGCACAGCTCAAGCCCATCTGGCCCAGAAACACCCCCGCTAGGCAGCTACTGACCATGCCTCTCTGTGGCCTGTACTAAATCAATCTGCGGTCCCGGTCGTTCTGATACCATCTGTAACGGCCCGACCCAACATACTATCACAACACAACCTAATAAGATGGTAAGTCACCAATTAAGCCCATAACTGACCATTTAAACTTAAAAGGTGAAGGCCTTGTTATTTGCTTGTTAGACCACTACTACTAATAAATTGCTCTTTACTCACATCTCTCTTTGATGTGGGACAAGGGTGTTACAAATCTGTAACGACCCGACCCAACATACTGTCACAACACAACCCAATAAGATGGGAAGTCACCAATTAAGCCTATAACTGACCACTTAAGCTTAAAAGGTGAAAGCCTTGTTATTAGCTTGTTGGCCCACTACTCTCTTTGATGTAGGACAAGGGTGCTACAAACTACCCCACTTAAGAACACAACGTCCTCGTTGTGCACAACTCAGGCCCATCAAGCCCAGAAACTCCCCCGCTAGGCAGCTACTGATCAGGCCTCTCTGTGGCCTGTACTAAATCAGTCTGCGGTCGCAGGGTCGCTCTGATACCATCTGTAACGGACCGACCAAACATATTGTCACAATACAACACAATAAGATGATAAGTCACCAATTAAGCCCATAACTGACCACTTAAGCTTAAAAGGTGAAGGGCTATGTTATTAACTTGTTGGACCACTACTGCTAATAAATTACTCTCTACCCACATCTCTCTTTGATGTGGGATAAGGGTGTTACAATGATGAGATAGGTTAGGAGAAGCACTACCATGTAATTGGAATATTACTTCAATCTAAATTGATAATTAGGTCGTCTTGGTTCAACTTTAAAATGGCCCTAGTCAACCAGTTATTTTTGACTGATCATACACTATTTTATGAAATTTAGTCATTATACAATATAACTCTTACGTGTTTACTACCAGCACTTCTATGGTGCACTCTGTGTATGGGTGAACCACGTGCCACATCATTTTTTTGAAAAGATAATGTTCTAACTAATAAGCAATACTACTTACACCAAATGTGTGAAGCTTATGAAAATACTAACACATGTAAGAGTCGAGCCTCTAACCTTAAGGGTTGAAGGTGTGCTCTCTACCACTTGAGTAACGCTATCTTCTTAGTATAATGTGTAAGTTTACACCATGTGTAAGATAGACTTAGTGGTTTACTATAGGCAAAATTGCTGGACATAATCCCGAATAATCCCAAGTTGAGGCCATTATTCCAAGTTAACATATTTCTCAGAATAATCCCAACTTGCCCGACGTTTCACCTGAGCAGATTAATGATAGCCAAAAACATGTTTTCAGATGAAATCTTTCTTATGTGCCTAAAGAACATGCGCCTAATGTTGAGTTGGCTCTTGATTAAGTTAAATGAGAGCACATGAAGCCCGCCTAACTCTCAACTCACTTTCTCTTCACTCTTTTCCTTCTCTCATTTAACATAATTTGTAGCCAAATCAGCATTAGGCGTATCTTCTTTAGCCACATAAGAAAGCCTTTAGCGGAAAGTAGCTTTCTGGCCATTATTAATCTGCTCATGTGAAAAGTCGTGCAAGTTGCGATTATTGTGAGAAAGATGTTAAGTTAAGACTATTTTAATATAATGCCTCCAACTTGGGATTATTCTTATCAATTTTGCCTTCACTATATTGGTCAAACCAATTAAACCATCAAATGAATAAAGAAACTGGTTAATGTCCGGTGCAATCTAAAAACATTGGCCCTACTAGAAGGAGTTATTCCCCTTACAAACACAACAAAATGACAACAACATTGGGCTAGTCCCTAAAATGAAACAACATCAACATAGGCCATAGGCCCAAAACTAAATATGCATTCTTAAACCCAAGCCCAACCAACTATATTACCAACCAGACTGAACAACCACCTCACAAAAATCTCTGTCAATTCCTACACTTTCCCTATCTTTCATTCATTCATTCACTCAAAATTCAATTAATTCACTGCCTAAAACTAAAAAGTTAAGAAAAGGCACAAAACACTAAACACTATGCTGACTTTCCATTCTTTTCCTTAACATTTCCTTACATTTTCCTTTTCTTTCCCTTCTCACTACTCACGCACTCCTCTCTCTCTCCCCCCTCATCTACTTTCATGGCTCAAGGTACAACAAATCCCCATCTCTCACTTGCTGTTTCCCTACTCTCCTGAGCTCAACCTCCCCCTTTCCATCCGGTATCAAAAACCCCTTCTTACCCTCTCTCTTAATTGAATTTTCTTTTTCTTTTTTGGTTGATTTTGGTTCTGTGTCGAGGTAATTTTTTGTGGGATTTTGTCAAATTGAGCATCTGGGTATCTTTATATTCTGTTTATCTCATCTGGGTCAGTGATATTTTGGGGTTTCATTTGGTCAATTGGAAGTTTGGGGGAAATTTAATTAGGTTGGGTCAATTTAGGGTTTTTAGATGGAAATTAGATGGTGAATTAAAGTTGATGGATTTTTGAATTGGGTTTGTTGATTGGATAATTGGGACATTTTGAGAAGTGGGTTTTGAAGGAATTTCAATAATTGGTCTTGAATTGTTGGTAATTTGAGATTTTTGTATCTCATTTTGACTAGAGTTAAATTGGGAATTTCCAGATTGTTGAATTATTGATTAATTAGTTGGGCAAGTAGTGATGGCAGAAGGGGGTGAGGATTTGATGGATTTGGACTTGAACTTGGGGCCAGTGCCTCCATTATCGTCGATGTTAGTCTCCGGTATAGAGACATCGTCGATGCAAGCTGTAGACTTTAATAGGTGGGATACCGATATAAATGATACTATCAGGGAAGCTATTAGGCACAGGACTACTAGATCAAGGGGGCGTTGGAGGCAACGCATTCATGATCACATAAGGCGCACAGTAGCAACGCAATCACATTCGTTGCACTTGGGGGGTTATTCTGGGGATAATGGGCACAGTTCTGGTTCTGGCTTAGTTGCTGAGGTTGGTGGTCTGACTTTGCTAGAAGGAGAGGGAAGTGTTCCGGCTGAAGAGAGGAGTCATGAGCCGGTGAAAACATGTGAGCATAATGTGACCTTGATGGAGAATGCTTTGGATGAAGGGAAAGAAGATGTTGAAAAGAGTAGTTCGGAGGAGGGGAGTTACTTCGATTGTAATATATGCTTGGCGTTGGCTAGAGAACCTGTTGTTACTTGTTGTGGGCATTTGTTTTGTTGGTCTTGTATTTATCGTTGGCTGCATGCTTATTCGGATGCAAAGGAATGTCCGGTTTGTAAAGGGGAGGTTACGCTTAAGACTGTGACTCCAATATATGGACGTGGGAATAATGTTCGTGAAGCAGAGGAGGATACGGGTATCAAAGTCCCGGCAAGGCCCTCAGCACGGCGGATTGAGAGCTTGAGGCAAACAATTCAAAGGACTGCCTCGTCCTTTCCAATGGAAGAGATGATTCGTCGCCTTGGTGCACGGTTTGAGTTAACCAGAGATTTCTTTCAGCTACCTGATGCTGATGGTAACCGGGATGCACTTGAAAGGAGTTCGTTGTTGAACAGGATCTTGACTTCGCGAGCATTGCGAAGGGAGCAAAACCAGAATACAGTTGTGCCCCCAGACGAAGTTGTGGACTTAACACAAGACAGCCCAGAGACTGTTCGACAGCGTGTGCTTCCACCTTTAACTTATAGAAGGGGACAATCACATAGAGGTGGCTCCAGTCACTCATCTTTAGCTGCTGATAGGACTGCTACCGATAGGATCGTTGAAACGTATCTCCGCAGATCTTCTCCTGCTAGAAGCCAAGAACCACAGCCACAGCCACCACCACCACCAGCTGATGACAGAGATTCTTTCTCCAGCATAGCTGCTGTTATACATGGAGAGAGCCAAACAGTAGACACAGCTGTTGAGATTGATTCGATGGTGTCTCTGTCGACATCGTCTTCAAGACGGAGGCGTGATTCTTCTAGAGCCTCAGATGTGGATAGTGGAGATTCTCGTACCTTAAGGAGGAGGAGGCTGAACTAGAATGTAATGTTCTGTCTCATTGGAGAAGGGCCAGCATGAAATTTCAGCAGCATAGTTGATATTGTTTGTAATCTTGTAAGTGTTATCTATCTTTCATCACATTAGTGTACTGTACTTTTTTGATTTAATAAATCAAGGCGGTGATATGTACTTCAGGTATCTTTAAAATTTACCTTCTGTGCACAACACCTTTGCAAAATGCTCTCTTTTCTGCTCCGCCACCAAGCTCTCACTGCACCAGACAATTGGTTTACTCAGTAAACAACGCTTTAGGCTTTGTTGTCACCACACAAAGATGGATGTGTGCTGCCCTTCACCTTTGAATAAGATGATTTTATTATCGTCAGTTCATCACCATTGGGTCCGCCCCTAGTGCCTGTAAAGCCTTTAGAAACGTGGGGTTTGGGGCTCAGCTGTGCCCGTGAAAGAAAGAGAGGCTGTTTCTGATACCTCTCAATTAGATGACCATAGGATCTGTCTGCCTAAATTAGGATGCAGACTTACACGGGTTATCTTCTTTTTTCTTCTTTTTTTCCTTAAAAGGGAGATACTAAGTCTGGTGAGATTTGAGGCCAACAAGTCTTAAAATGTGCTCTGTACACCACACCATAGTAGTACCATTTGAGCTATTCGCTCTTACAATGATCTTTAATTAGCTGTTATATATGGTCATTGTGAAGCCAGACCTACGAACACTGATCTTATCCAAGTGTTGAAGAATGCGATTAAATTTTTGAGGTCTGCCAGTGGTTTTTGATCACTAAAGACATTGCTTATCGGTTATTAGAATATGCCTATGGAGCTGTGAACCAACTACTCATGGGGTGATGGGGTGGTGAATGGTGATGAAAGTGCAAGCTGCCTTTGCCTTTCTTTCATTCTATCGTTGGGTTTTCATCGTCTATGCTGTGGAAAGCATTCACACGGAGATCTGGACAAGCAAGAATTTAAATCTCTAATCATGGCCCATGCTAACGGCGATCAAGATTGAAGCCTTTTGGTTACTAGATAGACGTGAGATGGTCATTAAGCTGACTTGGCTCGAAATTGCTCGGTGTAATTCGGATCAAAATTGAATCATTGACCAAGTCAACTCTGTCAAAGTCGAGTTGCTAAAGAGCGAGCTGACTTTGAGCTACGTTGGTCGATGGTAGCTCAGACAAAGTTGGTTAAAGTAGTCAAAGTTGGTGAAAGTGGGTTCTCATATAGGTACTAAGTGGGTCATTCTGAAACAGTCTCTCGATTTTTCAAATCGGGGTAAGGTTGCACCCTCAGCACCCCACCTTAGATGGGATTACACTGTCATGTTGTTGTTGTTGTTTGTAGTCAAAATTGGTGAAAGTCAATATAAACCGGATAATTTGGTTAAACTTGTCTCGACTTAGCCATATTAAGCCGGTTAAATTCGATCAATGACGGTGAAAATTCATAAGTCGGTCAAAGGCTCTCTCTAAATTCCCCTCTAAAGATGGATGAAAGGGATAAGGAGACTTTGTTAATGATACAGATCTCTCTAATGTCCCCTATAAAGATACTTTTAGGCACTCAATCTAGAATTTTTTTTATTGTCCGTCCGGTTCATCGAAGTTTCGCTCCGACTGCATCCATCTAAAGCAGACCTGAGTCGCAATGAGGGTTTATTTCTACGTTGAGACTCGAACTCGAGACCTCGCTTAAACCTTCGTTACTTGGTAGTCAACTGAAATGACGTTGCTTGGTACTCGATTGAAATGAATTGAAAACTCGTGAAGTAACCTGAATAACTGTATATATCATGTAAATGAAACTCTTGAACTGAATTTAAAACTGGGGATTGCAAGTATTGAGAATGAAACCTTCCTTCTCCATAGGTTGCAATGATCTGAGCTACAGAAAAGTAATGTCAAAACTTAATAGTAATTAGCTCAAATAAACTTGCTCAAAATTTTCCATTAACTTCGAGTTAAAAGTAATTGGAATGGCTTGTCATAACTCATAACTGAAGGTAGGCATGACATCCAGCATAAGCCAAAATAGAGGTTTGTTGACACGTTAGACAACTCAGGCGTAAATATCCTGATAACATGTTGTCAGTGGCCTAAAATTATGTAGGGGTATATGAATTCACTTGATTTATTAATGGAATTGGTTGAGTATTTAATCTGTCCAACCATTCTTATGAATTGTGAGCAGTCCCCTCTGACGCGCTATAAGGCTATAACCACACCCACCAATTCACAAAGCCTAGTTGAGACTAGCACAGCAAAATAATACTCGCACTAACCAGGATGACAGAATCAATTTATTTTCCCAGACAAGATAGGAAATTGCTGGACCCTGAGAGAGGCCCAAATACTTCCCATCAGGTATTCAGGCCCCCCAGAGCTTCATAAGCACCAAGGCATTCAATAACGCTGATCAAGACTTCAAGAGTCTAGACTGAGCAAGTGAGCAAAAGAACACCGGAGCACTTGTTAAATGTCTATGTTAATGGGTCATGAGATGTGCATAATATGAGAGAGGTTAAAACCTAAAATCAATCGGCAATTGTGAGGTGGAGTATCTAGTCGAGATGACAAAGTGCTTCCTCAACTTACGGGGATGTTGGGGTTCGAGTCTCACCGCCCACAATACATAGGACTCCTTACCACTTAAAAAAAATCAACAATTGTGAAAAAGTTTCTTTATAAACATCTTATGATACGCTCATTTTATCAATGTGAGACCTTACCCACTTTATATTTTAACTCCCCACCTCATACAAAGGCCTTTGTGGGCCACACCACTTTAGGCCGGAAACATGGCCACGTGCCTCTTTTTGGTCATACACTCACGCCTCTTGGATGGTCACACGCGTGCGGGCTTAATTGTGGCACAAACTTAGTCATGATATAGCTCGCCCTAATACAAAAAGGCCTAATAACAAGTGAGGGTTTATAGATCAAAGGAGATTCCAACCTAAATCCAATTAGGAATGGGTGGGGAGGTTCCCTAAATTATAATCTCAGGGCACTCTCATTTTATCAATGTGGGACATTATCCACTTTATATTTCAACTCATTCAAAGAGTCAAAGATCCTTTATTGGTGTACTATTGTGTACATTGGGATTTCACCTTAATAAAAAAAAGAGGGGGAGGGTTTGACAAAAAAATTTAAAAGAAGAAAGCCACTCCAACAATCCAAATAAACTTGAAAAATATGAAAAAGGGTGCAAGCGCTAAACAATATAATGTTTAGTTTATTTGCAAATATAAGTTCACCACTTCATTCATAAGGACGCGCCTTTGGAGGAAATATCGTAAGGTTTTGGGGTCGTATTCTACAATCGTTCCATGGCCTTTTGACTGACGCATTGGGGAGGCACAATGGTTTTATAACAATGTCTTAAGACGAGCTTCGTCAAGGGTAAATGATTCATATTGCCTTTTATATTTGTCAATATTATCATTATGAATTTATAATTATTTGTGTATTTTGTAACTAATTTTCCAACAGTTTAAGAGCCCTTCGTTTAAACACGCTCTATAAGATGGAAAAATCGTTTATAATTATTATTATTTCGTAATATTATATTTTTTAGTAATATATTGCTTAACCTATCGCAAACATCAAACCATTTTACACAAAAGTTTCTAACTCCGTATGAAGCTCTTGCAATTTATAAACTGGAACGGGAAGCTACAAACTGCAAAGTCACTAAGTCAGCGACGATGGGCTCTCTTGCATTATGTCTGGACCATGTACATTGGGCTCAAAAAGACTAGCCTACTGCAAAAGCAAAAAGAAAAGGTGGGAAAATGCATTTGTGGGCTGTGGAAAAGTCTCACTTTCAACCATAGTTATATGAGTTTGATAAAACTCTATAAATTCATCAATGAAGCGATTATTACTAGTATTATGTGCTATGATGGTGAAAGTATATTTACCAGAAATCTCTTTTATGTTTTAAGCTGCAAGATTCAACTAGTATTATCCATTCATTCACGTGTTTTATATTTATTGGCCTTATTTGGTTGGCTTTCAATCTATTATTTTAGGGTAAACTTGACCAAAAAGAGGTGTTTGGTTAGGAGTGTATTAGGCCAAATTTACTTTTTTTCAATATGCTAGCAACAACTACAATTTAAGAATTGCATATTGATATATGTATACCGCATTCGAAAAAACATGTTAATTTACCGCATTCGAAAAATAATATGCTAATTTACCATATGTTAAAATTTAATTCTACAGGCCGCTATATGTTATTATACAAACAGAGCCATTATTCTACTCGAGATCATAAGACCCTCGTATCATGCCTATGATTGCTAAATGTTACTACTAGCATAGTGTAAAGAGTATCCATTAAACTAATAATTGAGGACTTATGATTACTACTCATAATAGTACTAGTGAAGAAAGAGTGGACGACGAGGCACCTTCTCATGCAACAATTGAAATATGGAAGTATCTTGTGATTGATTCTCTAAAGACATCATTATTGGAGTTTCTCATGCTTACTTTAACTATAAATAACAATAATATCATTCACTTCCTCCATATCAAGATCATTATCATCATGGTCGTCTCTTTTTCCCTCCTCTATGCCCCATCTTTTTTTTACCCTTTTTCACTTCTCAACCTGGGATGCTACATTCATGCTGGTAAAGAAAGGGACAGCACACCCTTAAAAAATGCATTGGTATATGATGATCCTAATCATGAATTCGACATGTTCTCATCCCTTATTTTTCAGAGTTAGGCCCTTTTTTGTTCTTGACTATACTCATCATCAGTCATCACATGACTCATGACTTCATGAGCAATCTCACGGAACGACGTGCCTGTTTTCGAAATTGAAAAGAAATGCGAATTCCATGTGTACCTATTATACTAGCTCCTATATATGTAAAAAAATCTATGTGGGTGATCTCTGAACTTTTATGATATGAGCTACTCCTATATACCACGTACGCATGTACGTACAACAAAGTCGTACACTTGACTGGCGTATGAATGTATGATTAGAGGTTGCTTCTCTATATTCACATGAGAAGGACATAAATCAGCTGATTTGATTAATTTTAAATGTAATTTGTAATAGGAAATACTTTTTGTCGGGGAGACTAGAGAAGAATTTCTAAAATAATTTGTTAGAAATGCACTTTGAGAAGACATCCTTCTAACTAAACTCATTCCTTGATTTCTTATCATTAATATAAAAAAAAATACACTCCATGTACCACAAAGGAGAAATATAAAATAGAAAGTAGGTTAAGTAGCTTTTTTTTAAGAGAAAAGAGAGTTTTCATTAAAAAATAGTCATACGGTATCTACAATCGAAATTGACATCAAAAAGATATGAAATCAATATTGCAGAATACATTCGATAACAAAACCTAACTGCTAGCATCTCTCTTGTTAAACGACTTTAGTTTCGTTGTCTTTAATGGAGCAGCCTTTTTGATAGAAGAGCTTTTTAGAATTTTGAAGAATGTCTGATATTGATCTTGCTATCTAAGATAAACACAACTCTTTGTACATCCATATGATCTTCGAACTTTGTAAGAATAAGTACTCTCATGACTAAATAGAGCACTAATGGCAGCCCCTATCAGAGGCTATGATTTTTTTAGAGGGGAGGGGGATGAGAGAGAGAAATAGGCTAAGTAGCTATGAATCTATAATAAGCATCTCAGCTACGTATTTAATTTATTATTCAGAGGGAGGCGTATACTGTAGTATCTATAAACTATAGCATGTATCCTGCAGTGTAGGCTGTAGTCCGTAGACCGTAGGTGATGTGATGGTGCTGCGCAACATGAATAACGAATACTCATCGACATTCTAATTTAAGTTTTTCTGGTATTATTAGGCAGGTACGTACCCATCGTCATTGGAGACTGGGTGATGCGACTAAATAGAGAGAGTAGCACTAGCATCTGAAAAGGGAGATTGAGGCTCAGCTCAGCCTTCAGCTCCTCAGCAGCTCATCATTACACTAATTGACCCGTCTTTTCTGCAACGGCCCACTCCCCTTTATATTCCACCTCCTTTACCCTCAGTCAGTCTAGTTTACCCTCTCTCACATATTTGTGTGACTCTCCGCCTTTTCGTGATTTAGTTTCGATTTGCTTTGCTTTTTTTATTTTGATTTTGAATTTCTGGAGTGTTTGTTTTTTTTTTTTCTTCCATCCAATGGGCTTGTTCTCCCTAGTTTTTAAAGTCTGAACTGAACTGAAAGTAACATAATTAAACTGCAAAAAAAAACTGAACTGTTTGTTTAATTGTTTTGACAATCAATCACTTATCAAAACAATATCATATTGTACGTTTATTAAACTATATGGTGGTACTTTTCCTGATATACTAATAATTACGAATGGATATTAAGATCGAAACTTATTACGTTCGCAAGTTACGAGCTGAACTAAACAAAATTCAATTGAACTGAACTGAGTTAAGTTTAGAACCATAACTCCATAAGTACTACATATAGCTTTGGGTTAGCAATCAGTGGCAAATCAAGAAATCCATTCAAGTGATGTTACTTTACACATTTAAGTGGTGTCTCTAAGTACTTATAAAAGTGAGTAACTAAATTACCAAAAAAAAAAAACAATTAAACACACTTAGTTAAACATACATCCGCCACTGTAGGCAATTCTCTTCATATCGTATATCCACGATTGGGTAAAATCCTCCCAAGTAAGTAATTTCTCTATTCATAAAGCTTGAACCTAACATTTTACTTGAGGGATTAGAGTATAGAACCACTCACACGGTCACACCAAAACACTTATTGGTTTTAACTTTTTTTTATTAATAAAAAGGGGTATTCATTACTTTTTTTAGAATATTGATTTATGATTTAATGTTTGTTCTTTTCAACTTATTTTCATTGCTAGTAAACTTTGATACTACCGATATTCATGGGGTATGATAATTTTGTGTGCCAATGAAAATGTCACTAATGACAATCGAGGGGTCATAAATCAAAGTTTATGACCCGTTTTTATATCTAAAATAGATTCACACAAATTTAATAAGAGATTGATGTTGAAAAAATAGTACTACGGATTAAAATAAAGGCGAAATTGCTGGGAATAATCCCTACTTGAGCCGATTATCCCAAAATAATCCCAACTTTAAAAATTGTTGAGAATAATCCCTACTTGGACCCTTGTAGCCCGAAACGATCTAATTAAGTTTTTACAAACAAGTTTTTTGATAAATTAAACCTTACTTAAGACATCAATTTTAAAATTGACTATGAAATACATTAATTCTAATGAATATAAGCATAGTCAAAATTTTTATTTTATATTTTGACATATTTTAAAATGTCATGGGATCATTCTGGGTTACATAGGTCCAAGTAGGATAGCGGATAGCGGATCATTCTGAATATAAGCATGACATCAAAGTTTTTCCCAACAATTTTTGAAGTTGAGATTATTTTGGGATAATCGGATCAAATATGCATTATTCCCATCAATTTTGCCTAAAATAAATAGATAGCGGATTGTTACCACACTTACCAGCCTTCTGACCGTGTATATCACTATATGACAGAATAATATGTAGAAGGTATAAGAGAATAGTATTATTGATGTTGTGGTAGAAGTGTAGAACAATAGTGGGGAAGACCCCTATTTATATTGTTACATAGCTTATTCATCAAGCTAACTAGAATCCTAGAGATACTCAATAATATCTCTACAGTATATGTTTCCTAGTACAGTACAATATCTCTAATACTCCCCCGCAATCGTAGCGGCAGTAGAACGAACGCTATGATTGGATAGTAAGTAGAAACATCTTCACTTGATCTTCAAAAGGAGAAATTGGTAGAAACGGCATAGGGCACAATATACCATTGTAGAACCGGTATAGGAGGACGATCAGAAATCATAGTAGTAGAAGAACCAAAGGGGGCAATATAGAGTAGAGAGTAGTATTATTAATAGTAGTAGTACTAGAAAATAGCCATATTCGGCCGGCAGAAGAAGAAAACATCGACCATATTTGGGTCAAGCAAGCCGCAAGTTATTGTAGACAGAAAGAATAGATGAGGACATGGGTGGACGGTAGAATTACGGGTAGAAACGAAGTGGTATATATTAGAAACATCAAGAAGTAGAAGTAACGTAGATCTGGTAGGAAAAAAAAAGAATTTATTGTTTATAGGTGGTCCAATGGTGGCTATATGTTAGGCCAGCCACCGACCGAGCGGAGCATGATTAGAAGGATCAGGATTTAACCTGCTCTTAATACCATGACAGAATAATATGTAGAAGGTAGAAGAGAATAGTATTATTGATGTTGTGGTAGAAGTTTAGAACAATAGTGGGGAAGACCCCTATTTATATTGTTACATAACTTATTCATCAAGGTAATTAGAATCCTAAAGATATTCAATAATATCTCTACAGTATATGTTTCCTAATATAGTACAATATCTCTAATACTATATCATTAAAGCGTTACTAGGAAATTGGGACAGTATCACCTGCAATTCTAGCTGCACCACTTTGCCCACGTAAGAACATCGTCTTCTACTAAAAAAAATCTATTGCCATCGTAAAACGTTGGTAAGGCCCCAAACAGTTGCTATCAAAACAAACAAAAAACTCTTAACATTTTTAAACAATTTTTGTGGATGTCTATAACTTGGGGCGAGTACAAATTAAAGCCTTGCCAGAATAATGTGTACATATATCCTTAGAGGGGGCAAAGTACAAATTAAAGGCTTAGTAAGCTCAGAAACTCACACGTATACCGTATACGTACGTACTGTTTTCCCTTCGTAAAGAGAACTAGAGAAGAATAGGGAAAAGAAAAATGAAAACAAAACCGAAGCAAAGAAACAACAAAAAACACAATGAGGTCCTAATAATTGATGAAGAAGTTGTGATGTGGGGACAAAAGTGGGGGATCGAGGGCTTCGAAGCCCCACGTACAAATGATTGCTGCACAAGATATTGTCTCCTGCTGATGCACTACTCTCTTCCCATGGTCCTTTTTCCACCCCCTCCCCACCTCATTTGTCCGGGGCTGCTGAAGTCTTCTTGGTCAATCCAATATTGATGTATTTACTACGGTAGCTCGGACTGAATACAAAATACAATAATTAAGTTTGCTGGTGTAATTCATCAACAACGACAAAATAAATGTTAAAAAGAGATATGAGACAATGCACCAAATTTGCCATTAAAAAAACAAAACTGAATCAAAGTTTTCACTATAGATTAAGGTTTGTTGACTAAAATTTCAAAACTTTGCTTGTTAATTTTCACTTTTTCATCCAAAATCAAACTTACATTAGGATTAATTAGGTGTACCATACATCTTATTGTGGCGCTTTTATCAAAGTAACAAATAGAAAACTTCAAAAAAAAAAACAGAAAACAAAATAATGGACCATATTTTAGATTTTTAACTATTGAATCATACTTGATATATTATTTTTCGCAATTTTTATATCATCTAAGTTTAGGCTTCTTCACTATTTGAGTTTAATTCAATTTATTTTAGGCTCAAGAAAGGCTTAATTTGTGTTTATGTGGTTGTTTTCGCATTGGGCAGGTTCTCCTAAACTGAATTGATCAAAAGTGAACCGAATTGAAAACTCATGAAGTGATTGGTAGTTATTTTTTGTAAATCGGTTAGATTGGTAGTTAGTTTTAGTTGTAGATGCTAAACTAGTCTGAATTGATGAAAGTGAACTAATACGAAACTAAAAACTAAATCGATTGAACTAATCTGATTTATTTCATTTCTTTGTAGGAATTTTGAATTCCATGAAAATATAATAAACCTAAGAACAAAGATTAATAGAATACATCTTACGCCCTGGACAACTAACAACGTTATGTTTGGTCTAGTGGAAGATGAGGCACCCATCACATAAGTATTTCGAATTACAAAACCTGGAGGAGCAATTGGTGTCTGGAAAGTTAATTTCCTATTCCCCTACTCTTCAAACTTAATCCCAGCTATTTGTCTCGAAGTCAACCAAAAATGAAAAAAATGGACTTTATTACTTATTAAAAACAATACATTAGGGAGAACAAGCTTTTGTATTTACTCGGTACCCTGTAGGCATACCAATTGGAATAATTATTTGTTTTTTCTACTAGGTCCAGGAGATTCAATTAGGGAGTGCTTTGCTTGTCGGTAGTACTACAGGTCTACAGTTTATAATTTTTCAGTTCAGTTTTCGTTATAATTTTAACTGCCTTCGATTTTTTCAGTTGAGTTCAGCATCTTTTAGTTATTTTTTCAGTTCAATTCAGTTTTAGTTCAGATCTTTTCAAACGATCAAAACACACCGTTAGTTTAAATTGTGTCTCAAGCGAGCACATAACTGAATTTACTTGAACGTAATTGGGAAATGTTAATCTGATTGAACTATAACATATACAGAAAGTGCTTACATGGTTGATTTTTTATTGTTGTTGAAAACCTTCTTTGATTGATTTATCGGTAAGTCGGCACACTCGCACTTTCAAAGAAATAAAAATGGTGCAATGATAAACTACCATTGAGTGTTAACTACTGTACGTCTGTACACAACACAAGTAGCAGGATAATTATTTTGTAATATTGAGCTTAGTTAGCAACTTAGCATCTGTTATCATTCCCCCAACTCCCTTCCGCCAAAAATAAAAAGGGCATGCTGACATTTTGTCTGCACGTGCCAATTGGCAGAACGCCAGAACCAATAGTAGCATCATGCTTTTATCCGCTTGTATATGCATAATAATAATACTCCGTATGAATATTGACTGAAATTCCAAAATTCTGCATTTCTAGCAGCATTTTATTTCCTGCTGGATAAAGAATGTTAGCAATGGTAGTTGGAAGTCTTTACGATTTACTCACGAGGCCAATAATTCATTCAATCACTCGCAAGCGCTCCCCTCTCCCTCTCTCTTCAAACTTATCATTAAAGCCTGCATGACTTCAATAATTGCAAGGATCCCAAAAGCATGACAGATGTGACCAGGTCATATCCTCTAGATGAGTATCTTTAACTATCCGAGTCTTTGCCTTGTGAAGCAAAAATAAAAATTAATCCATTTTCCACCCCCACGCGTGTAGGACCATTAATTAATTTCTGCTTGCCTCCCTTTTATTTTGTACGTGCAAGATATGCTACGCGAACCAGTTGTACTACACTGTATATACCTTACAGTATACGTAGGACTGTAGGAGCTCATCATTGGATGCCCTTCCGGCTAGACCCGACCTGGCAAATGTGCGCAGAACCGGTAACCCGACCCAAAAATCTAAACCCGATTAAATCCGATTGTATAAGTCATAATTCGAGCCGATATTCGAATAGACGCGAATTGAACTAAATTGGCCCAATAAGATCGGCCCGATGTTGACCCACATCCATTTTTGTCCACCTAAGAGGTCATTAATTAACCTTTTTCTTTCATTTATACTTAGGGGGTGTTTGGTTGTAAGCTTATTTGCCAGCTTATTTGGATGCAGCTTGTTTGACCAGAAAAATAAACTCCTAGACATGTTTGGTGAGAAACTTATTTGTCAGCTTAATTTGCAAAATAAGCTGCCCAGAAAGAAGCCACCACCCCCCAACTTATTTGTCCAGCTTATTTTGATATCAATGTTTTATGACAATTCTACCCTCATTAATAACAACAAACTTATTTTGATATTAAAGTAAATAGGGTATTGTGGTCATTTAATGTGAAACCAACTACTTTTACCCAACTTATTTTACCAAACACTTCTTATAAATCAGCTACCAAAATAAGTTGGTCAAACCAGCTAGCAAAATAAGTTAGTCAAAATCAGCTACCAGGTACCAAATTCAGCTCCTTTCCAAACACCCCCTTAGTCTCATATATGAAACAAGTGCACCTGAAACAAGTTGTTGTCAACCGAATTCACGCAAACCCGAACCGAACGAATTGAAAACCGAAACCAAGCCAAACCTTAAAGCATATGATCGAACCTGAACAGACCCGACTATAATTTACCCAAAGCCGGTAGGAATTTATCATCAAATCTAAATTCATTCCTGTCTTTCTCCCCTATATTTTTAAGTTATATTTTTTTCTCGAGATAAGAAATTTATTTGCCAATAAAGCGACCCAAATAATAGAAAATGTATGGTTCAAATTTATATTTCATATAAGTTACTCCCGAAAAGATATTCAAGGTCTTATGTACTACTATAAATAACACACATCTTCTTTACTATGAAAATTGACATTAGTTTAGCTAATCGATCCAACCCGACTTACTATTAAAATTGGCATTAGTTTAAAATTTAATTTTCTGCCTTCTTACTTTTTTCTCTCTCAAAATGTCCTACTCCGTATTTGGCTTCCATTTTTGGAGATGTTTTAAAATAATGCGAGAGTATTCGTTCAAAGGGAACAAATAGCCACAAAATTGGTTTCTTTGTCGGAAACAAGAGAAAGCAGTTGTTAGTCAAATCTCGTGCTAATCCAGACATGATTTACCTGCTCAGAGCCTCAAGCTCAATTCCCATGAAGAAGTTAATTACTAACAAATCGTAGTAGTACGTACAGTAGTACTCCAATTGGTTTAGCAGCATCCAATTATCTCCCGACAAGTGTTACCTATGTTTCTATCTGGTAGTTGGCAAAGTCAGCGGTCCATGCAATTTGATGATTTGATCAGGGTTGTTTCACTTCAATTGCGTTATTATTACTACTCTCATACATAGGGAATGAGACTTTTCATTTACCTCTTCTAATGATTAGTTCATGTGATTTGAGGGTCGAAAAAATAGTTCATTTGATTCTTCTTTTTTTTGATAATCAATACTCCGTAGTTGATAGTTCATGTGATTCTATTCCTTCTTGGACTATTGGAGGTGCAAGATTAGTTTTTCCAAGTATAGCAAAGGGATGCAAGTCTATCATTATTGTGTACCGTCTATCACTGTGTATGGTGTGGTCTTTACTAGGGGTGATAACGAGCCGAGTCGAGCCCGAGCTTGGGTAGTTTTGGTTCGGCTCACTACTTTTTTGGTGGGCTCGGCTCGAGCTCAAAGCTCATCGAGCTTTTAAATTGAATCTCGGCTCGGCTCATAAAAACATTCAACGAGCTCGAGTCGACTCCGAGCTTATGTTGTCGAGCTAAAAAACTGACGAGTTTTCGAGCTCGAGGTTAGAACTCATGTGATTGTACCTTATTAAGAATGTTGGAGTATAAATGGTTGTAGTCAAATAAATTAGTCTAATTAATTATTATACATCGTATGTCACAAGTTCGAAAGCTTCCATTAACATAAATGCATGTCTTTTTTTTTTTAACAATTAGTATACTGACTTATGACTTATTTATTTATTATGTAAAAAATACATCGAGCCAGCTCGTGTGCCTTCCGAGCCGAGCTTCACTTGTCTCGGCTCGGCTCAAGGCAGAGGTCGAGCCGATCCCGAGCTTGGCTCGAGCTTACTCGAGCTGAGCTTTGACCGAGCCAAGCTCGAGTAGCTCACGAGCCGCTCGTCTCATTATCACCCCTAGTCTTTACTAGTGGCCTATTCCATGATTTGAACTAGCATATGGTCATGGTGCGACGAACTAAAATGTAATTTAAACGGTAGACATTATGGTAAGGGCGTGTTCTCCATCATTATATTTACCAACTTCCAGTTGAATTTTAGTTCTCTTAATGAGAATCTGGATCAGTTTTAAAAGTTTTTGATTTGGTTAAGTTCAGTTTGAAAGTTCCCTTAATTAATTACTCTATGGTTAACTCTATTATTCAAGTAGAAAAATTTGTATAAAATTGTGTTATATATAAGATTGGGTATTAATAATATAAAAATATTAATTAACTAGTGACCCATTGAGTGGTAATTAATGACTCATGGATGACCATTGAAAAACTCGTCACATATATGAAACAATTTCGCACAATTTTTTGTGTTATTCAAGAGTTTCCCAGTTCATCAGTCCAATTCTGAAGTTCTCCGTTTTAGTTTAATTAGGAGTTAGATGTTCAATTTAGAAATTCTTATTAGATCTAAGTAAATTATTCCAACATTTAAGATTAATCTTTTTTATAAGAAAAAGTGAATAAAATAAGTAGATTCTTCAAGTATATATGAATTGCACAAACTTTTTTGAAGTTTTAAAAATATAATTTGAACTTTAATCATGCTAATCACAAGCCATTGCCGTGACATATTGCTTCATAAATTCTTTGAACACCCTATGTAGACTGTAGTATGTGCATAGATGCACATTGCACCCTTTTTTCCCGTTGGCCACAAGCTTAACTTGTGCCGTCAGTGCACTCAGTAGTTTACCCTCTAGTTCTTTTTGGTCTTCCACTATTCAACATTTATCTGTTTCTTTTTTCCACTTCCATTATTTGGCATGATTTTATTGACAAATTGACATTTTTGCCCCTTATATTGTATTCTAATTGCTCCATTACCCTACCAAGTTCCCACTTGTTACGATACTACTATAATGACAAAATTGTCTTTGTTAAAATTTATTAAATTTTGTGTAAATCTCAAAGTAAAAGAAAAAGAAAACGAAGAGAGTAGTAATTAGACTACGTTTGGCATGAATAGAGGGAGCAGTAAATTCTTGGCAAAACAGTGATTTCGTGGAAGATTAAGAGTTTGATTCAAGATATAGGTGGTCTGCTTGGAATTTTATCAGAATGCAAAGTGTCTCACATTTGTCGAGAAGGTAATCGAGCGGCGGACTGGATGGCTAATATGAGGCAGCAAGTACAAGATGAAGTGGTTTGGGACACATCGTGGTCTAGGGAGTTAGATAGTATTCTTTTAGGTGATAGATTAGGAGAATCCCTCAAGAGGAGGGCCTCCTAATTTCAGTCTTTCCTTACCTTTTAAAAAAAAAAAAAAAAGAGGGCTTTGTTTGGCATGACTACCTGAAGATTGGACTAAAGGATTCGCTTCTTTTGTCATGACTACCTAAAGCTTGGACTAAAGGTTGAGGAAAAAGATTGGGTAACCCTTCGGGTCAACGACTCACTAAATTTATGTGTCTACATCTCTCTAAAATTTGTAATGTGAATGCCAGAATTTCATGGGAAGCGGTTAGGGGGAAGCTTATGGCTTTTCGAATTTTCAACTAAGTTTACTTTAAAAGCATTAAGTTTAATCTCAAATTTTTAGGTACACCCGGTGTATGTAACCGGACAAACCTTTTCGTTTTCGTCATAGAATACGACACAAAAAACGCAAATCCAAGGGTCCCATACCCCGTTGGCCGCCCGTAATATGATCCCGCGATCGAATTGCTTTTGCTAACATGTCTTTAATTCTTCAATTTGTTAGTGACCACAGAAAGATATTAGCGAGGCGAGTCACTAAAATAAAATTAAAACAACAACGATTAATGATGAGGGCGATAAAACAAACTCCTTTTTTTTGGTTATTTACCCTTCCAGAGTACAAAAAGGTTCTTTAAAATGAAACTAAAGAGTCGAAAAAAACAGCAAGTTTCCAAATATAAAAAAAAGGGAAAAGAACTTTCCAAAAACAACCCTGAAAAGTAGAAGTCCAACCAAAACAAAAGACAAAACGCCATTTTAGTCACATTTTTCATGCTATTAGTCAGTTCCTTTATTATTAGTTATAATCTCACGCGGTGTACCAAAGACTTGATGAAGTTTAATTAACCCTCTTAACTTTTTAATTTTAACTGTTTTATCTAAAACTTATATCTTGTATTTAGTTTAGATAAGGAGTTTTCAATTTAGCTAGTACTGTTTATTATTGGGGAAGAGTTTAAATTTGCAAATCAAATAATCAAAATTTTTGCTATGCTATTAGTCTAGTCCAATTCATATATTAAGGTTTGATTTTTTCAACTTCTAAAAACTTACTTTTAGTTAGGTTAGTTAAGTTAAGTCCAACTTGTTTCTTTGATGTAAGAGTGATACACTGACACCAATATAATTTGTAATTTTTTACATATCATTGAAAATTCTCACTACTTGGTTTATAAAATCTCAATATTAAAATAAATTTAATAAATGATTATGTACCAAAATAATGAAATAAAAGTTATAATTTAGCATATTTCATTTCAGTTCAATTTATCTCATTTCAGTCCAGTAAATAAAGTTCAAATAAAACACGCCCTTAATAAACAATCAACTGAGTAGGGATCTTTCGGCGAACATAGCTAAAGTTGAAGTTTAATTGATAATCATTAGGGTGTTTGGTTAAAGTAGTTGAAGTTGAAACTAGTGAACGTAAGATGACATGGCAATTGGAATTGTCAATTATTAAGGGTAACATTCTCTCAAAAAAATTATCAGGGTGGGTAAATTTGAAATATAGAAAATTTATTGATAGTAGATCAATTGATAAACTGACTCATGCAACTTAGCTTATTTGATTATCTGTTGTCATAAGGAACACAACTTATTTACAAAAAATGAGCTTAAAATTATTGAATAACATACCAACAAGGTACAAAACGAATATAGCCTAGGTATGCCAAACTGCCACTCATCGATTGTTAAGCGGAGAATGAAACCCCCCTTACTCTGCAATCAACTAATCATCTGTTAGGTAACTAATTAAGCGGCCCAATATTGGTCCGACCATTATGGTGGAGGCTTCGCCAAATTACTATAGGTATGATAATTAAAGCATGATGTAAGATGATTTTTCATATGATAATGCTTTATCAAAACTCGATTGATGATATGAATACTCCAGTATGATTCGGTCAGGTTTGGTTTTGATTGTGATGATGTGGAGAACGCATTTTCCATTAGAAACTATGATTCCTCCATTTGGGGCACTAATTTCATGAGTCTCGCAATCAATATGTCTAGACTGATGGAAGTCATGATGCTGCCTGTATGGGGGAGGAAGAGATTACACAGCATCCGATAAATCAATTCTCATTATCCCTTGCGTTACGTACCACTTTATCAGCAACCTCTCCTTTCTCTAAGAGATTACAGTACATTGATTTGTCACATAATGCAGAATCCTCAAATGATCTACTCGCTCGAAGGTTGACGAATAGGTAATAATTTAAAATTTTGAGATTGTACTGTCAAACTTCTAAATCAATTTCATTTTTTTTTATTATGCTTCAGCCGTTCAAAATCTTTTTCTCACAGTCTCCCTTCCTTTTTTTACAACAATAATAACCACCTATTTTACCCCATCTCAAATAGGGTATTGAGGATGCATGATGTATGCAGTTTTAGTACGAAGGATACTATTACGAGAATGATCCACGAAAAAAACTTTTCGAAAAAACTAAGAAAACCTTTTAAAACCATTTTAATCTCATAAAACAATTTTAAGTCGTGAAGGAACAAGTAAAAGCACGAGCAAAGCACAAGTAAAGCATGAACATCCGCTAACATGAAAACCACCTAATTCACTTACTTTCTATGTTTCTTTAATTCTTTATCCCATTGCTATTTTTGGGTTGTTTTTTTGATGCAATGTACCATTAAGGCCCTGTTCGTTTCGTAGCTTATTGGCAGCTTATTCAATAATCTTAAGCTCAGCTTATAAGATAAGCTTAACTTTTACAGATAAGCTGTGTTCGTTTTGTCAGCTTATGGAGACAGTAAGCTATATGAGCTAGCTTATCAAATAATCTCCTATCAATAAGCTTTCTATATTCCAATATTACCCCTACTGAAAATATTATCCCATATAAATGGCAATTATAATTGTCCTTTT